>RJWM01028243.1:0-25864 GCA_004363535.1 Dasyprocta punctata | reverse complement strand
AAAAAAAAAGAAAAGAAAAGGCAATGAAAGTGCTGCATGTGGCTTTTGAAAAACTTTTTTTCCCCCCATTTTATTCATCAATTCTATGATACGTAATTAGGAGTTATTAGCGTCTAAAGTGATTTGTACAGTTAGGGAGAATGAATAGCCTGTCATAGTCTTTTTTTTTTTTTTTTTTTGGGGGGTGGGGGCACCAGGGATTGAACTCACAACCTTGCGCCTGTCAGACAGGCGCTTAAGTCACTGAGCCAAATTCCCGGCCCTGGTTTTTTTTTTTTGAGGCAGGGTCGCACTGTGTAGTTTAGGCTGGCCTTGTGCTCGCGTTGTAGCCCAAGCCGGCCTTGAACTCACAACGCTCCTCCTACCTCAGCCTCCCGAGTGCTGGGATTAAAGGTGTGCACCACCACGCCCAGCTAGTTATTGTTATTTTATATCATTCTCTTTGTTTATTTTTCGCCATCCCCATAATACGACTCTTAGTAAAAATTAACCTTTTGTGCATTTTCTTCCTATGATTTTTTCTTTTTTTAACTTGCAACAGTCTTATGCATTTTAATATTTATAAGGTTTAGTTAAAAAGTTAATTTTTTTCAACTTATTTGAATACTTTCTGTTTTTATAGGGGAAGCAAAAGCAAATGCTCCTTGTGTTATATTTATTGATGAATTAGATTCTGTTGGTGGGAAGAGAATTGAGTCTCCAATGCATCCATATTCAAGGCAGACTATAAATCAACTTCTTGCGGAAATGGATGGGTAATAAGTCTTTGTTTGTATGTGAAATGTGCTGTTATGTTTTAAAAATTAGGATTGATCCTGTCGTTAAAATTTTTTAAAATAATAGGTCCCTCCCAGCATTTGATATTTGTAGAACGCATACTGTTCTCATAAAGCATTTGATAATAAAAAATGGTATGGGTGTAGGGAACAAAGTAATCCATCTTTCAGAAAGTTGAAACAAGTTTTTCCTCTCAGTATTTTATTGCTTCCATTACCAGTTGAGTATTTTATATATCAGCTCTGCTCCTTTGGTCTTACACAGTTGATGGCTGCCTTTGAGTGCGGTGCTAGAGTTAAAACTTAGATCATTGTTCATAATCTAAAAACAAGAAATGATGTTGCTTTGAAAGAAGTGTTTTTAAGTCATGTACAAGACTTTTTGTAAATAATTAGAATGTTGTGAGGTCTGGCTACTGGAGATTGGACCCCTCTGCCTTTTATTTTATTATTTTATGATAGGTCCAGGCTGACTTTGAACTTGGGACCCTTCTGCCTCAGTATCTCAAGTAGCTGGGATTAGCAGGGATGGGCCTGGTTTATTAGGAGCACATAATTTGAGTTGATAAAATTCAAAGGAGTCTTTCAAAAATGAATCAGGCACCTAACACCTGCTTTTTATGGCAGGTCACATTTGCCTAAGTAGAGCAGATATAAAGATAATGTGATCACAGATGATGGGTGGTTTATTATGAGTCTCTTTTTGACTGTTTACTAAAATTAATGATGAAAGAGTTTTGTGTAAATCATTGCTATATGTATAATATGCTTCAATTTTAAGAGAAAGAGTACACTTTGTGTTTTCTTTAATAGTTTTAAACCCAATGAAGGAGTAATCATTATTGGAGCCACAAACTTTCCAGAAGCGTTGGACAAGTAAGTATTAAAAGAAAGTTTTTGTAAAATATGTCGCATGCTTTACTTGATACTAAGGGAAGAAGCCCATCACAAAAGATGACACTATAGGGCCAGGGATTTAGCTTCGCAGCATAAGCACCTGCCTGGCAAGCTCAAGGTCATGAGTTTGATCCGCATTACCAAAAAAGATGACATTATATGATTGAATTTATATGAAATACTCCAAATAAGCAGATCTACAGAGACATAAGATGAGCATGCCACAGAATTACAGGGAGGGGGAGTGACTGCCAGTGGGAATGGGATTCCTTTTTTGAGGATGAGAGGATTCAAAAATTAGGTTGAAGTGAATCCCCATCATTAAACGCTTAAAATTCTGTATTATGTAAATTATATCTCAAGTTATTATTTTTATTATTATTATTATTTTTGGTTTTGGCACTGGGGATCAAACTCACAACCTCGTGCCTGTCAGGCAAGCGCTTAAGCCACTGAGCCAAACTCCCAGCCGTAGTTTTTTGAGGCAGGGTTGCACTATGTAGCTCAGGCTGGCCTTGAACTCACTTTGTAGCCCAAGCCGGCCTCAAACTCACAATGCTCCTCCTACCTCAGCCTGCTGAGTGCTGGGATTAAAGGTATGCGCCACCACGCTTGGCTTCAATAAAATTATTGAAAGATTTTTTTTTTCCTTTAATATTCTAACTATTTTGGGTGGAAAGTACTTTTCTGCGGGTTGTTTTTTTGGTATTGGGGAATCGAACTCATGACCTCACACTTGCCAGGCAGGCACTTATGCCGCTGAGTTAAATCCCCGGCCCTGTATGTATGTTCTTTTAGACCAAATCTTTCTATGTTGTCCTGGCTGGTGTTGGATGCCTGGGTTCCAGTGATCCTCCCACCTCATTCTCCCAAGTAGCTGAGAATACAAGCATGTGGCGCCACTCTGGAATTACTGCCCTGTGAATGACTTACATGCATGTATTTGTTCCTGAGGGCATATGCTACTTTTAGTTGCACACATACCTAAACAAACCTTTGTTCTACGTTTTATTATAACATGAGATCTTGCTGTATTGCTCAGACTAAGTTGAAACTCATGATCTTTCTGCCTTGGTCGCCTGAGCAGCTGACCTCATAGGCATGTGCCAGCATGCCCGGCTACCTTCTGTTTATTGAGACTGTGTTAGTCTTGTGTTTATTATGTGTAAGCATAGTCAGCTTATTAATTTATATTTTGTTTTTATGTTTTTCCTCTAGTGCTTTAATACGTCCAGGCCGCTTTGACATGCAAGTTACAGTTCCAAGACCAGATGTCAGAGGTCGAACAGAAATTTTGAAATGGTATCTGAATAAAATAAAGTTTGATAAATGTAAGTCTAATTTTGTAATACATATGTTATTATCTCAACAGTATGGTAATATGAATACTCTCTTTGTGTTCCTCACTTAATGTCTTAAAAGTCCCATTCATTATATATATATATATTTTTTTTTTTTTTTTTTTGCGGCACCGGGGATTGAACTCACAACCTCGCGCCTGCCAGACAGGCGCTTAAGCCACTGAGCCAAATTCCTGATCCTAGTTTTATGAGGCAGGGTCACACTCTGTAGCTCAGGTTGGCCTTGTGCTTGCGTTGTAGCCCAAGCCGGCCTCAAACTCACAACGCTCCGCCTACCTCAGCCTCCCGAGTGCTGGGATTAAAGGCGTGCACCACCACACCCAGCTTATATATTCATTTTAAAAAAACCTGTTTCTTAATTTGTGTGTATCCAGGAAATGTTGTCATTTTCAGTTCCTTATTCTGAGGAATTTTTCTTTGGGATAGCAAACAGATACATTTGGAGATTTTTATGTATAGATTTTTAAAAATGTAAATGTACAACGCAAAATAATTAAAAAGGCTCCCAAAACAATAGCTCGTGTTGTTAGTTTGTGGCCAATAGGGAGAAAGGAAAATATAATACAAGACACATGGAACTGCTGTGGGTGCACTTGGAATAGAAATGAACCTATTAAGGCTCGCATGTTTTCAGAGAAAGCTGAAACATTCCATAAAACTAAATGTGTTTCCTGTAATAAGGAGCGCTTTTATATCTGAGGTATTATTTCAAGGTAAAATTTGGGGAACCGAATGTTGTCTGTATGTTTCTTTGTTCTTAGTTGTTTTAGTTTATTGTTAGGCTGGTAACAGTGTAGGTTGTTTGAAGTTTCTAATTAGTTACATTTAGAACTTCCATGATTTTTCCCAGTTATAATTTAATGGCATATTTTGGCACTGTCTCCTAATTTAGTAAATTGAGCCTGATTTTTTTTTTTGTTTGTTTGTTTGTTTGTTTTTTTTGTGGCACTGGGGATTGAACTCACAGCCTCACGCCTGCCAAACAGGCGCTTAAGCCACTGAGCCAAACTCCCAGCCCTAGTTTTTTTGAGGCAGGGTCACACTATGTAGCTCAGGCTGGCCTTGTGCTCGCGTTAGCCCAAGCGGGCCTCGAACTCACAATGCTTCACCTACCTCAACCTCCCGAGTGCTGGGATTAAAGGTGTGCGCCACCACGCCCAGCTTTGAGTCTGATTTTAAAGGTGAATATTTTGTTATATTGCAGAAAGTTGTGTCCTTTTTTTTCTTTAAAATGTGAGTTCTTTGGGCCGGGGATTTAGCTCAGTGGCTCAAGTGCTTGCCTGTTAAGCGCAAGGTCATGAGTTTGATCCCTGGTGCCAAAATAAACAAACAAATAAATTGTCCTGTTTTAAAAAATAAAATAAAATGTGAGTTCTTTATAAAGTACTTTAATTTGGCTATTTTAGATGTTAATATTATGTTCTGTTTTTATATAGCTGTTGATCCCGAAATCATAGCTCGAGGAACTGTTGGGTTTTCTGGAGCAGAGTTGGAGAATCTTGTGAACCAAGCCGCATTAAAGGCAGCTGTTGATGGAAAAGAAATGGTTACCATGAAGGAATTGGAGTTTTCCAAAGATAAAATTCTAATGGGTAGGTTTTCTTTCTTTTTTTTTGTCCTATGTTTTTCATGATCAGCAATTTTTTTTTTTTTGGTAAATATTTTTTGTAGACAGCTAAACTCTCAGACTATACTGAATGTAATCTTCCTCTAAAATTTCAGTGAGTATTCAAGTGTGTAGTAAGCCATTTCATATATTTTCAGTTTGAGAATCAAACAATTCCCATTATACTATGTAACAGTCATTACCATACCTGTCTTGTCATTATAGACTGTTTTACAGTATGGCACATTTATTTTCTTAGAAGACCTCTCTTTTTTCTGATTGAAAAGAGAAATGTAGTGGCCGAAGTGCTTGCCTGGTAAGCACAAGGTCGTGAGTTCAATCCCTGGTACCAAAAAAAAGAAAGAAAAGAGAAATGTTGAGTCCTAGCACTTGGGAGGCTGAGACATGAGAACTGCCATGAGTTCAAGGCCCGCCAGGGCTCCATAAGTGAGTTCAAGGCCAGCCTGCACTATATAGTGAGACCCTGTCTTGGAAAAAAAAGCGGGGGGAGGTTTAAAAAAAATAAGTGGATAGGGCTGGGGGTTGTAACTTAGTAGTGTATGTGAATCACTGGACTTGATAACCCAGCACTACAAAAATAAAAAGAAAGGTTACAGAAGCATGAAGACATGTACCTGAAAACAGCAACACAATATGGTCTGTTTTACTTTATGTATTTTTTACAGTGTGGTCTCTTAAAGAACAAATTATTTGAATAGCTTACGTGATTAGGGTGGTTGTGGTCAGCTGCCTGTGCAGTTTCTCTTGTCCAACATTGCTGATGAGTTTGGTTAATTTTATGCTGTTTAATTTTTATTTTATATCTTGGATTGACTTAAAAACATTATAATTTCTGATAAATTGTTTTATAGAAAGAATAATTAACCTTTTCTTTTTTTTCTTGTCTTTTTCTTTTCTTTTTTTTTCTTTTCTTTTTTTCTTGGGGGGGGTATCGGGAATCGAACTCACAACCTGGCACCTACCAGGCAGGTGCTTAGGCCACTGAGCTAAATCCCCGGCCCTATTTTTTGAGACAGGGTCTCACTATGCAGTTCAGGCTGGCCTTGAACTCATTTTGTAGCCCAGGCTGGTCTCAAACTTACAACGATCCTCCTGCTTCAGCCTCCTGAGTGTTGGGATTAAAGGTGTGCGCTACCATGTCTGCCACCATGCCCGCCTCCCTTTCTTGATAATAAGGATGAGATGATAGTTTCTTTTTTCTTTGTTCTGCTGTTTTATTTTGTGATGCTAGGGTTTAAACCCGAGCCTCTCATATGCTAGGCAAGTATTTTATCACAGAGGACCATCTGCAACTCATTTGATAATTATAACAGGTTTGATTTGCTTTTAACAGTATGTTTCAATTTCTGTGTGTCATAGATTGAATTTTACTAATTTCTGTAGCTATTACTGTTTAAAATAGTTGGTTTAGAATACAGTGACACATTGGTTGTCAAATTCATTTGGTTCCAAATTCATGTTTGAACAACAAAAAGTTTGAGAACTGAGCATGTTTTCCCCATAATAGAAAACCAAATAATTGGTTCGGAGGCCCAAAAATTGCGTAAGCACTATATATTGTCTAGGCCAGAACTGTGTTTATACTGGAGCATCGCCCCTTTGTGCCTGCAGCAAAATGTAATTCGTGACTCACTCAGCTCATCCAGTTTTTTCAAGTCAGATTTCCGGTTTGACTGTTGAGCGAAGTTACGAACACCAAGCAGATTTTTTCAAAGTTTGCTGTTTGAGTAGTACAAAGTTTGAGCTTGGAGCCATTTGACAACCCACGTATCACTGTGTTAGGTTGTTACTTTCAGAATTCAGGAGAATGATTTGTTATTTTGGCTTTTCTTTGTTGTTGTTGTTGTTGTTATTTTATATTAATCCCAAAGCAATGGGTGTCATTTTATGTAAGTACATTTTCTTTGCAGTAGGTAACTTAAATTTTCTTTGTAGGTCCTGAACGAAGAAGTGTGGAAATTGATAACAAAAACAAAACCATTACAGCTTACCATGAATCTGGTCATGCTATTATTGCATATTACACAAAAGACGCAATGCCTATCAACAAAGCTACAATCATGCCACGAGGGCCAACTCTTGGACATGTAACGTTCCCATGGTTTCTTTTACTTGTTTTCTAATAGAGCTTTCCAGAAGCTTATGGAAGAAATTGCTGATTAGTTACAGTGAAGCTACTTTTTAAAAAGTGATAGTTTCTCTCTCTCTCTCTTTTTTTTTTTTTTCTGTGGCACCGGGGATTGAACTCACAACCTTGCGCCTGTCAGACAGGCCCTTAAGTCACGGAACCAAACTCCCAGCCCTGGTTTTTTTGAGGCAGGGTCGCACTGTGTAGCTCAGGCTAGCCTTGCGCTCGCGTTGTAGCCCCAAGCTACCTCGAACTCCACGCTCCTCCTACCTCAGCCCCCCAAGTGCTGGGATTACAGCCGTGTGCCACCACGCCCGGCAGTTTTTCTCTTTTAATTCATGAATCTTTTTGAAATCAGAGACGTGTGAAATTTTTCTATTAATAAAATATATTTCATAATATATTTCAGATGTTTTATAATTATATTACAGAATTTAAGAATTGATTGCAAGCTCTGATTCTAAAATAACTTAATGTTCTGGTAGTTAGAAAGAGAAATTGTTTCACAGTGACTAGTTCCATAGTTTTTCTAAGATTTTTTTCATTTAGTACAAGCTTTATTCGCATCTTTAAAAATGAAAACATTAAAATGTTTAAGACATTCTGAACTTTTTTTTTTTTTTTATCTTTTTTGAGGCAGGGTTTCACTATATGGTTCAGGCTAGCCTTGAACTCACTTTGTATCCCAGGCTGGCTTCGATCTCACAGCGATCCTCCTGCCTCAGCCTCCCAAGTGCTGGGGTTATAGGCAGGAGCCACTGTACCCTGCTTTACGTTGTAAACATTTTTATGTAATTGAGAATAAAACAGTCCTCTTGTAGCATTATCCACCTATTGCTTTTAAAAAGCACTTGGACTTCATAATTTTTCTTTTTGGCTAAATTGCTGCTTTTGCTGGGCGTGGTGACCCATGCTTATAATCCTAGCACTTGGGAGGCTGAGGAAAGAGGATCACCGTGAGTTGAAGGCCACCCTAGGCTACATGGTGAGTTGAAGGCCAGCCTGAACCACCTAGTGAGCCCCTGTCTCAGAAAAAAGGAAAAAAATTGCTGTTTTTGTCATTAGTCACCTGCTATCTAGCAGACATCTTTCACCTTTCAGCATCGTTGTATTAAATATGATCTGTGATGAGAGTTAAATGATAATTCTTGTCTTACTGTAACTTTCAGGACTGCATGTGAATTTCTTTGGCTATTATCTGGTTATTTTTCAATTGTCTAGGTGTCACTGTTGCCTGAGAATGACAGGTGGAATGAAACCAGAGCTCAGCTGCTTGCTCAAATGGATGTTAGCATGGGAGGAAGAGTGGCAGAGGAGCTTATATTTGGAACTGACCATATTACAACAGGTTGGTTTTATGTGTTTATTTTTTTTAGGACGTTTCCAGATTTTTATTTTGTCCTTGGCTCTGTTAATATACTGTATTATATTTATGGATTTACATATGTTGAACCATCCCTGCCTCCCTGGATGAATCCCACTTGGTCATGGTGTACAGTCTTCTTGATGATTTGCTGCAGTCTGTTTGCCAATATCTTATTGAGGATTTTTGCATCAATACTCATTAGGGAAATTGGCCTGTAATTCTCTTTCTTAATTGGGTCCTTCTCTGCTTTTGGAATCAAGAGTAATGCATGCTTCCAGGAATGAATGTATTGCTTCCCCTTCGATTTCTTTAAAGGGTTTGAGAAGTAGTGGTGTTAGTTCTTCACTAAATTCCTTGTAGAATTCAGCAGTGAATCCATCGGGCCTGGGCTTTTCTTTGTTGATGGTCTTTTTTTTTTTTTTTTTTTTTTTTTTGCAGCACCAGAGATAGAACTTACAACCTTACACCTGCCGGACAGGCAATTAAGCCACTGAGGCAAACTGCCAGCCCTGGTTTTTTGAGGCAGGGTCGCACTATGTAGCTCAGGCCGGCCTTGCGCTCGTGTTGTAGCCTAAGCCGGCCTCAAACTCACAACGCTCCTCCTACCTCAGCCTCCCGAGTGCTGGGATTAAAGGTGTGCACCACCACGCCCAGCTGTTGATGGGTTTTTAATTACATCTTCAATTTCATTTATTGATATTGGGTTATTTAGGATTTTTGTATCATCTTGATTCAGCTTTGGTAATTCATATGTATCTAGGAATCTGTCCATTTCTTCTGTATTTTCCATCTTACTAGAATACAAGTTTTCAAAGTAGGTATTGATGATTTTCTGGAAAATTTCTGCAGGGTCTTCTGTGATTTCACCCTTCACATTCCTAATTGTGTGGATTTGAGTAGTTTCTTTCCTTTTTTTGATAAGGTTGGCTTAAGGGTTTGTCAATTTTATGTAATCTTTCAACGAACCAACTCTTCGATTCATTGATAACAGGTTGATTTTAGATAATGGCTTTACTTTAAATTGGGTTTGTTGGTCTAAAATTTTTTTTGTAAAAAAAATTGAGTCATATGTTTAATTTTTTTTTTTTTTAATTTTAGGTGCTTCCAGTGATTTTGATAATGCAACAAAAATAGCTAAGCGGATGGTTACCAAATTTGGAATGAGTGAGAAGGTAATAGTTTTGTTTTCTTTTATCAGATGGTATACCAAGTGCCTCTTTGAGAGATCTGATTGTGAGTTAGTGTGTTTACTTTTTCCACTCACGTTCCAAATGCAGTTGAGATTGTTTGTTCTAAACAGTGTTGTAATATCTTGAGTTGCAAAAGTGCAGCATTCTTTTAGTTGCTTCAGAATTATATAGATAGTAACTATTATTTCATGAGTTAACCATATAGTAAAACAAAATTATTTAGCCTTTTCATATCGCATTAAAAACCTACTTTCTGAGCCCTTTTACTTTATCTTTTACAAATATTTCATATTTCCACATTATTGCTGTGGCTCCCTCAATCACTTCCATACCTCAAATTAAGGATTTCTGAATTTGGAGCCAGGGTTTCCAAGAATGCAGTCAGAACCAGACTTAAATGATTCACAAATTTTCTGCCTTGTTCACACTTAGTGTGTTGATTTTAGTCTTTATAGTTCAAAGAAAGATGGAATATCTTTGCCCTGAAAAACACTTTCATGTTCTTCCTCTCCCATGGTATTTATTTCCTGGTGTATAGACTTGTTCTGTCTCTGTTAAATTCCTTGGCACTTTGTTCTTTCCTGCTTAATTACTCTCTTCTTTTTGATTTTAGCTTGGAGTTATGACTTACAGTGACACAGGGAAACTGAGTCCTGAAACTCAATCAGCCATTGAACAAGAAATAAGAATCCTCCTAAGGGTAAATAGTATTATGTGTCTGAAATTACTTCTTTTAGAGATAAAGGTGCCTAAATAGGTACAGTAAGTCCCTGACTTAGGAACATGTTCTGTTGAAGACTTTCATAAGTCACATTTGTTCTTACTTCTGACAAAGTGAGTCTTACGTACCTTTGACACTAATATATCATGGAAAGCATAAAAAAATCAAACACAAACATATAGTAAGTCTCTGACTGCACTGTGCTGCAGTTAAGCTGTACAGTGAGCACACAGCGGCACAGCTGTGACAGTGTCCAGCAGACACAGGAGCTACTTCCGTGATTTGTTCACCATCTATGAATGTTCATAATTTGAGGTCCATTCATACCTGTGAACATTTACAACTTGAGTATTTGTTAAATTGGGGACTTACTGTATTTTCAAAATGATAAAGAGCCAGGTGTGGTGACATTCCTGTGACTCCAGCACTTGGGAGGCTGAGGTAGGAGAACTGCCACGAGTTCAAAGCAAACCTAAACTACATAGTGAGACCCTGTGTCAGATGAAGAACAAAAACAAAAAAGCAAAACAGACAACAAGGGCCAGGGATATAGTTCAGTGACAGAGCGCTTGGCTAGCTGGTTTGAAACCCTGAGATTGATCCCCAGCACCACAAATAAAACGTGATGACAAAGCTCTGTGTTCAGTAAAAATGTCACTCTGTAAAATAAAAATAGGTGTATTTTGCAGCAGTGATTTAAATATGTTATCAAGAAACCCCTTTTCCTCAATTGGGTCCTGTTTTATTTTGACCATAGGCTGAATAGAAATCAGTTCTACTAGGGGCCAGGGGCTTAACTTTGTGGTACAGGTGCCTGCCTGGCACGCGCAAGGCTATGAGTTCGATCCCTGGTACCAAAAAAAAAAAAAAAAAAAAAAAAACCCAGCAAGAAACAATTCAGTTCTGCCTTAGCCACAGAATTGTAAGAGGTGATAGAATGAGGGCTGCTGTTCACTGAATCTGTCTGTTTCCATTCTGAGGTGTATGTGTGTAGTGAGTACCATAGTTTATTTGATTTGCGCCCCACTGTTGCGTGTGCTCATAATGGAGCATAAACAAAGCGAAGGATCTTTTGGCTGACTGTCCCATATAGATTAGGTAAAAGGATTTTGTATTAGTGTTTATAAGAGCTTGCAGAGCACTCGGGAGGCTGAGGTAGGTGGAGCGTTGTGAGTTCGAGGCTGGCCTGGGCCACAACGCGAGCGCAAGGCCGGCCTGAGCTGCATAGTGCGACCCTGCTTCAAAAAACCAGGGCTGGGAGTTTGGCTTAGCAGCCTAAGCGCCTGTCTGACAGGTGCGAGGCTGTGAGTTCGATCCCCGGTGCTGCAAAAAAAAAAAAGCTTGCAGAGCTGGGGCAAGGCTCCTCAGAAGACTACACGTGCAGGACACAAAAATTTACAAGATTGGCCTACTGTGGCCACCCACAGGGTCATGTAGAAGAGCGCAAAAGATCTGTCTGCTTTAGAGGTGCCAAGTACACCCGAAGGCCTCGAGCCCATGACACTGTCCCATCAGAACCCAATAAGGAGGCTGAGTCCACATAAGGAGGCCGAAGGATCCTCAGTGGAAGACCAAGGGGTCTGCTGTAGGAGATCGAAGGGTTGGTGCTGGAAGCTAAGGAGGCTGCAGCAGCAAGCGGTAAGGCTGGAGCTGGAAGATGAAGAATCTGCGCTGAAATCTGACGCCCAAGGCAAATGAAGACCATACTCCTCCAACGAGAACAGCTGAAGCTCCTCCAAGGAAAATCAGCTGAAATCCTTCCCCCCGTTCTCCTTTTACACCATTCCGACAGCAGTTCTCCTCACAAAGTGGGTTTTCATGCTCAGAACCATGCTGACTCAAGTCAGCTGAGAGTTCCCCACTCAAGTTGACAAGCAGTAACCACCACAGATGTACGCAAGTAAATTCAGGGAGTTAGCTAGTAGGTGCTGTGGCATGTGGATGCTTGGCTTAAGATGGGAAACACAGAAGTGAAGAAACATAGATGGGTTCAGAGGTACTGTTGCAGTGGAATTGATGTTTTTATGATATCTTATGATGGTTAAGAGAGCATTTAAACCTGTTTAATAAATAACTGGCTCATTATATTTGTGCCATTCCCTGACAAAAATGGAGACTAAACTTTCACTAATACGGGATGCCAAGTAGTTTCTGGAATAAGAGCAAATAAATAGTGTTTGAGAGCTTAGAGAAATCAGTCTTGGCAGGGAAGAGCCAGGTTTTAGCTACTGAAGTAGAAAGAATGCTGCAGAAAGGCAGACCCTCTTATGAGACATTTTCTAAGTCCTTCTATTATAATCACTTTCCAGATACTGTTTATGCTGAAATTATCTATATTGTAGAACCAAGCTTTTTTTTTTTTGGTTGGTACTGGGATCGAACTCACAACCTTGTGCCAAGCAGGTGCTTAAGCCACCGAGCCAAACTCCCAGCCCTATTTTTTTCGAGGCAGGGTCGCACTATGTAGTTCAGGCCGGCCTTGCTCACGTTGTAACCCAAGCCGGCCTCAAACTTAACAATGCTCCTCCTGCCTCAGTCTCCCAAGTGCTGGGATTAAAGGTGTGCGCCACCATGCCCGTCTTAGAACCAAGCTTTTAAATGCTTTTTAAAAAAATAAGTGAATAGATCGTTAAAGCAGTGTAGTTATTTTGTTTCTCATTGTCCATATTTTTTTTTTTCTTCTTCTGCATTTTCTGCTTCTTATATATCTACTTTTCTTTTTTAGGAGTCCTATGAAAGAGCAAAACATATCTTGAAAACTCATGCGAAAGAGCATAAGAATCTAGCAGAAGCTTTATTGACCTATGAGACTTTGGATGCCAAAGAAATTCAAATTGTTCTTGAGGGGAAAAAATTGGAAGTGAGATGATAATTCTCTTCATATGGATGTGTTGTTGGTTTTATTGCAAGAACATAAATATCATTGCAGTAGTCTTTTGCAGTGCTTTCTTCCTCATTCTTGACTTGGTATAATTCAAGTGTATGAATACTTTGTCAACCTTCTGTCACATTTATCTAATTTTACTTATTCTCATGATGACATCTATTGGAAATTAGCAACCTACTGCAAATATATTTTAAAAAAATAAAGAACTATCAGGATTGGAAACAGCTCATTTGAGAAATGTCAGTCAGTTATGCTGAAAATAAATAATAATTTTATGGTTGGTTACTGGTTATGAATAAAAATCATGCCTTTAGCTCCTGGTAAGTATTTTAAATTTGCAATCTAAGATTACTGAAGAACTATCATTTTATCTTGATAGTAATATTTCTTTTGGCAAAGAAGTGATGCTTTTGTAAACCATCCTCCCTCACTTCCTGTTGGTGGTACTGATTGAATCTAGGCCTTGTGCATGCTAAGCTAGTGCTCTATCACTTAGCTACATCTCAGCCCTTTTTAAATTTTATTCTGAGACAGAGTCTTGCTAAGCTGCACAGGTTGACACTGAACTTGTGATTCTTCTCCCTCAGTGTCCTAAATAGCAAGGATTACAGTCACATACCACCACAGTTGATTGTAAATCTTGTTTCTATGTCTATCATGAAAATAGCAGTAAGATGCAATTAATTATGCTACAGGTTGCACACATATAAAATGTTTTTTAAAGTATACAAGAATAGAGAATTGTAAACACAAAGATACAATCTGGATTTAAATTATTATAACCTTTTAAAAGTGCAACATACATTTTCATAAAGATTATCGTCTTTGGGCTGGGGATTTAGCTCAGCAGCACAAGTGCCTGCCTGGCAAGTACGAGGTCATGAGTTTGATTCCCTGGTACCAAAAAAAAAAAGTACTGTCCTTATGACTAATGAAGTTTATTTCAGAGCAACAGTATTTTATTAAATAGACAAGTTAGCAATCTTTATTTTGAATAATTTTATAATTAGGCTTAATCTCAAAAGCAAAAGTAGCTGGGCGTGGTGGCGCACGCCTTTAATCCCAGCACTCGGGAGGCTGAGGTAGGCGGAGCGTTGTGAGTTTGAGGCCAGCTTGGGCTACAACGCGAGCGCAAGGCCGGCCTGAGCTACATAGTGCGACCCTGCCTCAAAAAACCAGGGCCAGGAGTTTGGCTCAGTGCCTTAAGCGCCTGCCCTGGCAGGCGTGAGGTTGTGAGTTCAATTCCCAGTGCCGCAAAAAGAAAAAAAAAAAAAAGCAAAAGTAAACCAAAACCCATGCCCTTCAAAATGAACTTTTGGCATTACCCTGAGTTAGAAATGAATGTATTTATTTTTCATTCTGATTTTGTGATTATGAACATGTTGTTATAGGATTTACATATGAGCTTTTCAAGTGCATTGTGTTGGTTTTACACCCAAATTATTTTCTGGAAGTAATTTTATTAAAATTAACTATCATTTCCTAATAACTTATGCTGCATACAGTTTTCATTGAAGAAGGTGGATGAGTTAAGAGTTTATCATGTGATTCTTTACCTTCTTTTGGTAATCTTAAATTTCTTTGTAATTTCAAACTGAGAAATGTTGCCTGAGTAATTACAGGGATATCCTCTTACATAGCCTTGATTTAGATTATCAGTTGTTTTATGTTTCTCGATTTTTTTGTTGCACTCAATGTTTGTATGCTGTCTTTCCCTATCTTTGTCTGCATATACATAATGTGCATACATATGAAACACTGATAATGTCTTTCTAATCAGACTTACCGATGGATTTATTGACGTAGTTTACATGCTATGAAAGTCATCAGTTGTAAGTGTAAAGTTTAAAGATTTATTTATTTATTATGGCATCACCACCACAAACAGGTTTTAGAACATTTCTGTTGCCTCTCAAAATTCAGTCATGTTATTTTGTGGGTGATGTTTAAAGACAGTGACTGTGCAATTTTATTTTCTTAGCCAGGCATGTAGGAGAGTTTCTTGTATCCTTTATTGTATTTCTTGATAATTCATTATCATTTTGATTATGGCCCTTCTAATGGCCATGAAGTGGTATCTCACACCACTCACATCCATATTAGGGCCATGCAAATTCTGACCTCACCCAAATTAAATCTGCAATTTAATTTCCATCTCCTTAGTGATGTTGAACATCTTTTCCTGAGCTTACATCTTTGAAGATGTATCTGTTGGAATCTTTTGTCCCCCAATCATACATTTTGAATGAAAGTCCTTTATTAGATGGATCTTGCTTTTTATCCAGTCTGACTCTGCCGTGTCAGTGGGATTTTCAGTTTTTGAGTGCTGGGATTATAGGCACACAGAACCATGTCCAATTGACAGTACACAATTTATTAATAGTCTACTCCCAACTAATAACAATTCTGGTGAAATGTAGGAACTTTGTTCCTCAATGTATCCATGTGCTGGTGTTGTCATGTATATTGTTGCAAACTCAGCAATCTTAAATCCTCATTCTTCCTCTTGGAATGTCTTGATTCTGCCTTTTGTCTTTTATTTCTCCTGGTATTGTCACCGAGCTGCATCCCAGCCCTTTTTGGTACAAGG
Organism: Dasyprocta punctata; assembly: GCA_004363535.1. Lineage (NCBI taxonomy): Eukaryota > Metazoa > Chordata > Mammalia > Rodentia > Dasyproctidae > Dasyprocta > Dasyprocta punctata. The sequence continues at coordinate 10,321 of RJWM01028243.1, read as the reverse complement.
TTTCACTCTTGCCTCGGTGCCCCATGTAGCTGAGATTACAAGCTTGTGACACTGCTCCCAGTTTGCCTTTATTTTTAAGGACAGGTTTTTCAGGATACATGTTGTTGACAGTTTTTTCTTTGAATCTCTAAATAGATGACCAGCACACCCTGACTTCCATTACTTTTGGTGAGAGGTCAGCTGTGGAACATTTTTAGTCTTTTTATATAGGTTTTGTTTGTTTTGCTTTTGGTTTCAAGATTTTTTTTGTTGTTGCTGACATTTTAACAGTTTTTAGGTACAAATCTTTATGATTTTTTTTTTGGTTTTTGAGCTCTTGGATGTGTAGATAATGTCTTTCATCAGGTGAGAGATTCTTGGCCATCATTTCTTCAGATACATTTTCTGTCCTTTTATTCTGTAATCCCCCTTACACATGTATTGGTACACTTGATGTTGTCCCTGGTCTCCAGGGCTCTGTTCAGTTTCTTTTTTTCTTCCCCTCTTTTTTTCTGGGTTGAGTAATTACAGGTTGTTTTGTTTTGTTTTTTGGTCTCCATTTCACAGATTGTCCTTATGCTGTCTCAAATCTCTTTAAATTTTCATTTCATATTTTTCAGCTCCTAGTTTTTAGTTTGGGCCTTTCATGAAATCTTTTTTTCTTGAGTCAGCAACCAGCTTTGTTTAATTCTGTGAACATGACTTGCTTATTTAAGAGTCATGCTTGTTTCTTCATATGCCTTGTTATCTTTTGTTCAAAATGCAAGATATAGCCGGGTGTGGTGGCGCACGCCTTTAATCCCAGCACTCGGGAGGCTGAGGTAGGAGGAGCGTTGTGAGTTTGAGGCCGGCCTGGGCTACAACGCGAGCGCAAGGCCGGCCTGAGCTACACAGTGCGACCCTGCCTCAAAAAACCAGGGCTGGGAGTTTGGCTCAGTGGCTTAAGCGCCTGCCCTGGCAGGCGTGAGGCTGTGAGTTCAATCCCCAGTACCGCAAAAAAAAAAAAAAAAAAAAGCAAGATATGACAAACGTTGTTTCCCCACCATTGTTCCTTTTACTAGTTACTGGCCTCAGCAAAATCTGTGACTTCTATCTCCATTGCATTGTGCAGAGCTGTTGGTAGCCTTGCTAAGCTTTTTATTTTTCAGTCTGGTTTCCTAAGTACTAGCTGCTGTTTGCTTATTAGCTCAGTAGTTAGTCAGAGACTGCTTAAACCTTTCCATTTATTCAGGCCCCTGCTTTCTGCTGATAGATCTGGTATGAGCTGACGAGTACACTCAAGTCTTGCCTGGCCTTTGATTTCTTTTGGGCTATTTTGCGTCTGCCTTTGCATATGCTTGACAGCTTTCTGCTCCCCATGCCTGTGGTAAACCTAGAATATGCGAAGTGCTTACTAAGCCCCTGAGACTTTCTTACCTTCCAGAAATCTCCTTTTAAACACTGACTTCATCTTTTGTTCACCTCACGCAGGACTAAAAACCTCAGGTTAATGAACTGTTCATCACTAAGAGCACAAATTTAACTTCCAGTGCTTCAAATCAAGTTCTTAGCAGGGGGACAAACATTATTCATAAGATCTGCCTTCTGTCAGGTTGAACCACTGACCCTGTAGAATTGCCATAGGGCGAGAGCAGTCCTGGTGGGTAGCAATATCACAGGCTCACGTGTTCTTAACTGAGGCATTAGTGGTTATCATGCATGAATATGTCTTTTGAGTTCCAAAGTGTTAAAATCAATGTTTTTTGGTGATTTTTTTAAACCTTTGTATTTCATATCTTTTGAAAGGGGAAAAGAATTCATTACCTTTCTTACTTTATCACGCTGAAAGTGAGTCTGATGAACTTTGAAATTACAACTCTAAAACAGTTTAATCAGTGGTCTTAAAAGAGACTTGTAAATTTCTTAAAGCTATGGTTCAAAGCCATCTGAACGTCAGAATTAAATTTTTGGAAAAGGGGCAGAGCAAGATGGCAAAAAGGACTGTTAGTAATTATCCCCAGAAGAGACATCTGTTAAACAGTTATTCATAAAGGAAAGTAGTTTCACATGAGTCAAGGAGGCCAGCTAAGTGTGCAGATCCTGCTTGTGGTATAATAAAAGATGCACTGAAGAGGCTAGGAAGGATGGGTTTATAGTACTTGGAGAACACTCTTGACCCAAACCTAAGCAGCATAGCATGGAGAAATACTGTCTGCCACGTGTGGGAAAGGGGATGCGAGCATACAGCACTGTCTGGGAACCCATTATCACACTTGCCATGGTGAAACTCAGCCCCCAGAAGACCCCTGAGGCCACTGACCGGAGGGCGCTTGCAGAAATGGATTCTCTAGGGCCACTGCAATGCCAGATGGGAACCTGTAGCCACAGTGAGATGGACTGATGTTCTGTCCTGCATCACTGCTGGCTAAGTGTAGTCTTGGTTTCAGTAATTCAGAGCAGCAGACAGACCTCAGCAGTCAGGTGACTGGGTTCCAGGCTGATGGAGCATTCACTATGGCAGTACTGGGGCCCTGGCCTGTGACCACTGACAGAATAAAACATAGACAAGGTTTATTTCTTATTTCTGTTTTAGTTAAAAGGGGAACCGGGGGTCAGAGCCCAGTAAGGACTAAGACCACAAGGCACAGAGTCCTTGGCGTCATTAGGCGCACAGCTTGATTGGGGGTGTGCTGGTGGCTCCAGGAAGCAGTGGGGGTGAACTGCTGAGGCGGTCAGGTTCAAAAATTGCGAATACATCTTTGGAAGAGCACACAGGACCAGACCATAGTTAACTAGGAAACGGACCGCTAACTATTGACTACTGGGCTAGAGGGGATTTGGGCAAGTCAGAGTCCACAGATGCCGTTTCATGTTGGTGTTGAGGTGCCAGGACTTCACGGAGTGTTAGCTAGTCTCAGTTCTGGCCATTGGCTTAGTGATCAGCCTGTCCATAAGCCAGCCACGGGTCTCGCCACAAGTCACGTCGGCCTACAACAGACCGCTGATTTATTGTGCCAATTTATTAATATTAATTATTGCCCTGCAGCACATCAAGCTGGTTCTCAGCATGGCAGTTCTAGGTTTAGGGTGTCATTTAGTGCTGTAGCAGCTGAAGTGATCATAGGTTTAGGAGTCCTAACTAATGACCTTGCCTAGAACTTTTGGACAGTCTCACTGTTGAATGACATTCTCAGGTAATGCTTGGCTGCAAAGGCTGGACAGAGATGTCAGTGTCTAAATACAAGGATCAAAACAGGGAAACAGCACAAAGTACAGAAAAGAACATGCCAGTGACTGACCCTCAAGAAGTGGAGAAATTCAAAATACTGTACGGTACCTCTTCAAGGAAATACTTTAAGAAAATCAATTCTAAGGTTTGGCAGAGCAACTTAATGGAGAACATCAGTAGAATGCACCGTCAAAGTAGAAGAATTTGTGAACTCAAAGACAGGTTACTTCAAAATCTAAAAGGGGAAGAAAAGATAAAAAATATGGGGAAAAAGGAACTCTCATTAACGGGAATGTAAACTAGTGCAGCCACAAGGGAAATCTGTGTGGAGATTCTTCAAAAAGCTAAAAACAGAAATTTCTTCTGATCCAGCTATCCCCCTCCTATGCATCTTCAAAAGAGTTAAATCACCATGTTACAGGGGTAAACGCATTCCTATGTTTATAGCAGCATAATTTATAATAGGTCTTGGAAACTGCGTATCTGTCCATTAACAGATGAGCAAAGTGTATTTACACACACACAGTGGTGTACTGTACTGCCACACAGGAAGACGAGCTCGAGGCAGTCTAGGTGAGTGGATGCCACTTGCGAACATAATGTGAAGTGAAATAAATCAGACACAAAGCTCAAACACTGCATGGTTTCTCTTACATGAGAAACACAAAGATAAATAGGAAATAGGGAGCAGTTAAAATACTCCCTCTACCTGCAAATTCCATTGTTTTAAAAATACTTCAATATCTTTATTTAGAATTATCTTAGTTCATTAGAAAGGAAAATTTGTGTTCTTTCATTTTGAAAGAATCTTTGTTTTATGTACTCTGAGTAACTACTTTGAAGATAGTGGTAGATAGTATAATAACGTTATTTTATTGTGAAATTTTATTTTTTCGTAAGTTGAGAGCAGTTGGAGTGGGAGGACGTATATTCAAGGTGGAGAGAATGACATGGAAGCACAGAGATTGGAAGTAATGGATATCGCTTAAGTAAATGTTACCTAAGAATGGAAAAGAAGGAATTGTAAGTATACAGGTGTTACCAAATTAAGGTAACAGTTAATTTTTAAAAAGCTTAATGAGAGGAAGCTATTTGTTTCCTTTTTTTCTCAGTTTTTTTTTTCTATTCAGACAACATATCAACACAGACTCATGTCAACATACCTCCCCACATAATCATTAAAGTTGCTGCTTCGTTAATAACGTTGAAATGCCCTTTTAGTGGAAATAAGATCTTTTGCGTTATGAGCCAAATAAATTTGTACCAAAGGTTGGATGCCAGTGGGCAAAACATGGCCTTGTTATTCTCCTGCAGGTAGTGTGAAGTAGGAAGGGAAGAGTGGACCTCTTCATAACCACAGTCTTTTGGGAGATTTGAGTGAAGATACACAGGGAGGCTTAAATTCAGATATCAAGTCCATATTCAGTGCGGAGGGAGAGGCAGGGCAGACACAACCATGGTGGTTTCTGAATGATTTCTGCAGTTTCCTGTGAGCATTCATTCACCAGCTCTTCGGTCTCGACAAGTGTGTGACACACTGAGGGGAACTGCTTCACACATGCAAGTTTAAAACATACCTGGAGTTTGGTATATTTTGAGTCATAATCACCTTTCTAAATTTATACTCTTGGGGAGGGGAGGGAAAGGGATAAAAAAAGAATTAAGATAGGTACACATACCAACTCTCCATGATGAATATAATCAGTTTGTATTGTAAACGTACTAATAACTATACTCTTTTCTAATATATTTCTATATGAAATGTTGGAATTTTGTGATCACTAGCAATGCTTTGAAGGAAGAATAGCTAACCTAAATAAAAAATGGTTTAAATGGGTAGGAGTTTATTTTCTTACTGATTTTACTTTCCCACTGCAGCCTTTTTGGCCATGGTTGCAAGATGTCAGGGCTGAGTTTCCCCCATCTGTACCCCAAATTCAAATTTTGATGTCCCAATACTCCAACACTCTGACCTTGGACTTGCAGTCCCCAGAATTTTAACAATGTACTTCTGTTTATTCAGCTGCTTGTAGGTATTTATGTTAGTTTTAGCAAATCAGTAGAGATGGCCACTTCTCAAAAAGAAGAGACACACTGATCTCAGAGAGTCAGAACACTGTGTTCAGACGTAGTCCTCACAACTTGTGCCATAGTCATACAGGGTAACAGTTGAGGAATGTTGTTGAAATAAATTTGTTCAATCCTGACCTATTATTTAAACCAGAAGAAGTTCCAGATAAAATAATGAATTTAGTAAAGAAACCAGCTCAAAAACTCAAAAAATAAACCTCAATAAATTTTAAAAATAACTTGGGGAGTATCCCTATGTATAAAAATCAAGACTCTGTAATTGGAAAAATTGTCAGTATAAAATTTAGAAACATACATGTAATGAAGGTATTACAAATTCAAATGATGTTACCAGGTGAGGAAGTATGTTTATAATTGCAGCTACTCTGCAGGCTGAGGCAGGAGGACTGCAAGCTAAAGGCCAGCCTCTTCCACTTAGACCCTGTTTAAAATGTTGAAAAATGCTATACGGAATTTCAGGGGTGCACCACCATGCCCGGGTGAGTCTTCGTCTCCCCTTCACCGCGTGAGTTTCGCTTGATAACGCTGCAGGAGCGGCTCCTAGCCAGCCCACGGCCTCGGGTTCTCAGCCCCAGCCAGGCGGCACTTGCATTCCCTCGCCCCGGGAGTCCTGTGCCGCAGACTCTGCCCCTGCTGCCCGGAGCCCCTGACCTGCCCCTTCTCGGCGGCGTAGGTGGGCTGCTCCGCCCCCAGCCCGCCGCCTCGTTTCTCTGGGCCCCGTAGCGCCCTGCGGAAACGCGGTCACTGCCGTACCAGGGTGCGCGTACTGGCCGGTGTCCTGTCCCTTCCACGCGGCTCATCGTCTCCGAGTGAACCCGAGCTCGTCCTTGCGGGGAGGCCCGGCAGGGCAGCAGCGAGCTGCCGAGCGCGCACAGGCTAAGGCGGCGCTGAGCGAGGCTCCACCCGGCTCTGGCTCGTTCCCTACACGCCTCTGAAGCCAGGAGGCGTCCGAGGGCGGAGCCCCGACCCGGAGGCTCCCGACGTCCGGGTGGCACCGCTGAGGGCCGAGGAGGCCGCGCGGCCGACGACCCGGGCTCGCAACGCGCGCTTCCGCCTGGGGGAAGGCCGGGGCGGGGTCCCCACACCAGTCCTGTGCCGCAAGCGCCTGTAGCTTTCCGTTACTCATGGAGCCGGAGCTGGAGAAGCCAAGCAGCGTGCCCAGGGCTCCCAGGAGGACTTTCCGGGACTGCAAAGTCTCCTAAATCAGCTTTCTTTCTTTTCTTTTCTTACTGAAGAAAACTGGTCTTTGGTTTGATTTTTTTCCCCCTCAAACTTCTCTAACACATCTCACTGATCAGATGAAGCCTAATTTACAAAAATTAAAGTTTCAGCATTTAATCTCAGAGCCATCAGCAAAAACCTCTCAGATTCTGAGAAGGAAACATGATTTAGCCCCCGCTGGAAAGGTGGCCCCAGGGGCACTGCGCCTTGCTCTTGACTGCTGCGAGGTGATGGAAACCACCGGCTCCCGGAAAGCGGGTTTTGCGCGGCGCCTTTGGCTGTGGCCCTGTGCACGCTTGCGCTATGGGTGGCAGCTCCGATGGGGACGGGCGCGGCGCCGGCAGCCCCGGGTGGACCCGGCCCTCTCCCCTGGGCTTCCCTGGGGCCAGCGGTTCTGCTGAGGAGGCGGGGCTAGCAGAGGAGGCCGCCTCCACCACACAGCCGAAGCCTCGGGAACACGGGGCTGCGGGCCGTGGACCGGCGCCTCCCGCAGCGGTTCCGGCCTGCATTTTCAAACCCCTCTTTACAACTTGCCGGTGATCCTGGCAGAGGCCTTGCGGCCATCGAGTAAGTGTATTCTCTCCTGTGGCAGGTTAGATCATTACCGCCACTCCTGCTGTCCCCTGGTGGGGGTGAAGAGGCCCCAGAGTCCCCTGCTAGGACCTCGGAGCACACAGACCCGATCCCTTCTGTGCGCTCTACGAGGACGGGACTCACTCCCATTCCTAAATCAAGCCTGAAATTCCTAATTCGAAAGGTTTAAGATTTATTTGCATTTCTAATTTCTTCCAGGATGTAATTCACATAATCCAACCGGGGAAATAAACTCAAAAATCGAATTAGAAAAGTGTATCACCGGGCTTGCACATGAAACTGAGAACTGGCTTACTTAAAAACAAAACCAAAACCAGCCTCCTTTCTGGTCTTAAGCAAGGCCTAGCCCTGGGGTCAAGGCAGAGGTGACTGTTCTGGGCCCTGGTGCCTCCACGGCCTTGTGCACCCCTCCCCCATCTCTCCTGAACTAAGGCACTGAAGGGGACACTCAGAGCCCCCGGTCCTGACCCAGGGCCTGCAGACCCTCAGGCAGGGCCTCTGCACCCCCTGGGCCCTGTGGGAAGGGGTTGCTGATTCACGTGGTCCTGAGGGCTGGGCCTCACTGCGCCCATGCTCACTCCCCACTCCCAGGCTGTGAGCCTTGGGAAGGAAATCTTTCCAGTCTGGGCCATGCAGTCCGAGGACTGATTAGAGCTCTGTTGCTGAGGGCAGATCCACAGTGTTCCATGGTACCAGGCCCGACTCCTCGGTCTGGCAGAGACCTGCTCTGGCCCTCCAGGGTCTGCCACTGGGACGGGGAGTGAGCCCAGACTCAGCTAGGACCAGGGGACCACAGGGGTCTACCATCCAGGTCTTTCCCTGCTGTGCTCTGACAGAGACTTTTCTGCAAAGGGCTGTGCTTGGGAAAAAGTGGGCAGGGCAGCTGTGCAAGAATCCAGAGGGGACAGGAGGCCAAAGGCTCAGGACAGGGTCAGCACCTTGAGGCAGAGCTCCTGGGAGCTCAGTGCAGTGCAGTGCAACTTTTTTTTTTTTTTTTTGGTGGGACAGGGTCTTACTATGTAGTCCAGGATGGCTTTAGACTCACTACATGGCCAGGGTGAGGCTGGTCTTAAACTTGTGGCAACCCTCCTGCCTCAGCCTCCCAAGTGCTGGGATCACAGGCATGCTCCCCCACACCCCGAGTCATTCAACTTCCTCTTACACTTCCTCCCTCCTGTCCTTACTTGTTCCCTAAGGTCACAGCCAGGCCCCAAGGAGCAGTGGATTTGGAAACAGAAGACTTCACTAAGTCTTGTCTCCCACTTCCTTTCTGTGCACGTCTGGACAAATCAACTACTCCTCCTGGGTTCTGGCTTCATTTTTAAGACCCCATTTCTTTAGTAAGGCCATGGTGAGAAGGCAGCAGTCAAAGCGACATCAGAAGGTAGGATTTTTGTCTGTGCTTGTCCCAACCCAGGCAGGGCAACAGGTGCCGCGACCCACACAGCTCCTGAGGTTCTTGGGGTGAAGGATGGCAAGAGGATGAGAAAATAAAGAGACAAAGCTGGGGTCAGGTGGAGCCCGTATCCTCCTGACGGGAGGAAAGGAGCTGCTCACCCAGTGCAGCATGTTTATTTAGATACTGGGAAGGATGACCTCAATTCCAACCCCTCTGCCCAGAAACCCAGGCCTGGCTTGTTTAGGAGCCTCCTGTTTTTTCTGGGCTGTAGTAGTGTTTTCACGTGGTTGACCCAGGTGCTCTTTGTTACTTTGGTAAGGTCATGTCTGGGTCATTTTCCAGCTTCAACGCTCCCAACACACGGGGGTGGATGGGGTGGGGTGGCATCGAAACCACTAAGTCAGGAACAGGCAAGGTTTCTGAGATGTTGTGGCAAGAGCCAGGATTTGGAAGCAAAAGAAGGTGATTCCCCAAGCAGACCCAAGTTCGGGGTTGGGCACCGTCTCGTTCCCACACTGAGCGAGTGTACTCGATGGCTCGGGAAGAGCTGGTGCTGACTCGGCGACTTCCTGGGAGACCCCGGGCTTCGGGTGCTGGGGTGCTTCTGGGACATGGCCACCGGGATTTTGGCAAGCAGTGACAGGACAGGAGCTCAGCCCAGTGACGGGCGCGTGGCTGGCACCAGAGCCTTCCCACTGCGCTCCTGCAGCAGGACACGGGAGGAAGTGCCCGGGCTCTCGGTGCAGGGAAACGGGCACTGGGGCCGGTGCCAGCACAGGCTCAGTTAGGGCTGCACACTGGGAGATAAAATGTAAGTTAATGTGTGGTGTGGGCACTGTTGGTGGGGATTCTGGTTTATTTGATGCAGGTGTCACCTTCGAGATGTTTTATTTTAAGAGACGAGGTCTTGCTGTGATGCCCAGCCCAGACTCCAACTCTGGATCTTCCTGCCTCAGCCTGCTGGAGAGCTCAGATTATAGGTGCACGTCACCATGCCAGGGACTGTCAAGATTTTGCAAAGCTCTGGTGAAAGTATTGGATTAGTGAGGAGTAGTTGGAATTTCAACTTTGCAACTTACTTGCTGGGCAACAGTGAGCAGGTACCTTAAGCTCTCTGTGCCTCAGTTCTTCATTTTCAAAGGGAGCAAGCAGCCAGGTATGGTGGTGCACACCTGTAATCCCAGCACTTAGGAGGCTGAGGCAAGAGGATCAGTGTGAATGTGAGCCCAGCCTGGACTACACAGCAAGACCCTGCCCCCAAAACTCAATCATCAGAAAAGAAAAAAAAAAAAAGTGAGCCTTGGCATTTCAAGCCACTGAGGGGTAGGCCAGAGTACAGCTGCTTCTAATTCTGTCACACTGGAAGGGAAAGGAGGGTTCGTTGTGGCTCGGTGCAGGCCAGGCCGCGGCCAGAGGCTGGGCATGGTGTCATTTTGCTGCAACCCGTGCGGCTCTTGAGGTTCCTGGGGTGAAGGGCCATGAGGGGATGAGAAAATAAAGAGACAAAGCTGGGGTCAGGTGAAGCCCTCACCCTCCTGATGGGAGGGAAGGCACAGCTCAGCCACTGTAAAACGTGTACTTACACGCTCAGAAGGAGGATGTCACTTCCAGCCCCGCTGCCCAGCAACTGGTCCGCCTGGCTGGCCTGGGCCCCTGCCCTCCTGGAGCTGGAACAGCTTGTTTCCATGGCTCGCTTTGGGCTCTGTGTTTTCAGGGCTGGCCTTGCTTTAGCCCCACACATGGGATCAATTTCCAGCTTCACCGACTGGCTACATCATTTCATTGCTCTGGGAACTGATGAGGAAATCAAGGCTGCGGAGGGGAAGAAG
>RJWM01028242.1:0-25869 GCA_004363535.1 Dasyprocta punctata | reverse complement strand
TTTTTTTTCTAACCTTGTGAAAATTCCTTCTGGTTTTTATGGGTAAAATTGAACTTTTCTTTGTTCCAGAATTATTTGAATGTGAGAAGACCCTAGCTTCTCTCTCTATTTCTTGGCTATTTTGAATTCTTGGATTGGAGGTCAGTTGAATGAAACAAGGCAATGTCACTTAGTCATTTTTTTAATGAATTACTGTTTTCACAGTTCTCCACCTAAATGAGTCTAATGAGGGTGATCTAAAAGCAAGAGAGATCAGACTCAAGTAACTTATGTTCTGTGTAGTTTGTTGAGTGAATTTTAGTTTCTGAAAACCAATGTTTCCTCTTTCCTGGAGTACAAATTTAAGCTTCTGAAAGTTTATAAAGTAGTTCCTAGGAAATTTATATCTATTTTCATTTGAACAGGAAAAATAAATTTAAAAATAGTTAAAATTATTTTCCACTGGAAACTAGTATTAAACTCAGCGCCTTCACACAGAACTATATATCCAGCCCCTTTTTACTTATTACTTTTTTTATTTTTGAGATGGGGTCTCCCTAAGACTCTAAATTGTCTAGAGCAGGCTCCAACCTGTGATTTTTCTGCCTCAGTTTTCTATCGTGCTAGAATTTCAGGTATCAGCCACTATGCCCAGTGACATTCTCTTTTTTCTTTCTGTTATATCATCTATAAATAAGATATTGTTACATACTTTTAGAATATAGTATTTTATGCTTTACCAAAAAATGTAGCGTCTTTTTTGTGCTTGACTTCCTACTTCTTACCTCCCTTCTACCTCTTGTCCTACATCACAAACTTTTCCCACCAGGAAGCCCATGTTAACAACCTGCTATATACTCTCTCATATTATTCTCAAAGGTGATGTACTCATATACAAACAGGGAATCTAGGCCATTACTAAAATGTTGCTGAAGGGTACCACTTGCTTGAGTGCAAGACAGACATTCTTGTAAATACAGTAATACCTCTGTTCACGAATGCTTCTGTTGGCAAACAACCTGCTCACAAGCAAAAGCTTTTTGGTGGCAGCATTTTGCTTCCATTTGCAAGCTCTGTGTCTGGTGAAAGACACGACCATGGCCAGCTTCCCCACCCAAATACAAACACGGCCATCTTTCCCAAAATTGTGAAACAAATTAAGTTTGTAAACTCAGGTGCCATTGTGCATTCTTAGGTAAAGTTACTTCTGCTAAAGGAGATTTTGAAGTATAGAATTACTAGGGCAAAGGGTATATTACTTTTAGTTTTAGGAGGGTATGTTACTTTTAGTTTTAGGAAATGTCACTAGACTATTTCTAAAAAGGCTACATCAATTCTTGTTTTCATCAGAAAAGCAGAAATGTGTCCATTTTCCTTTTCATTTACACAAGCAGTAGATACTCTTACTAGAGTTTCTTGGGTTTTCTATGCATATAATCCTATTATTTAGAAACTCCATATTACTTCTTTCTAATAACATTATGGCTTGATGTATTATATATTCTCAAACCCTCAAGTTACTATGAAATACAAAAGATAACAGACATCTCAGTATCTCCTGATTTCAATTAAAATGCAATTAGCATTTTATAATTTAAGATAATCCTTTCATGGTTGGTAACTAATCTTTTACATGTATTTCTTTTTATATTTAAATCACAGTCATATTCTATTTTTATGTAGATTTTATGTAAGTAACTGTTGTTTTATTTTATCAAATCTTTTCAGCAAAGGTTGACATGACAGTATGGATTTCCTCTCTAATTTAATGATGCAATGACATAGATTTACCTGAATTTCTAGAATACACCTCAGTTGATCACATGGCATTACTATTCTTTGATTGGTTGTTGAATTCCATTGTTAATATGCTTTTGAAAATTTTTAGCTTACTCATAAATTATATCAGTCTACAGAATCCTATTATGGTTTGGATTTAGAAATGTGTTTAGTTACTTTATTATTCTTTTACCCTATGAATTGTTATAGTTTATAGTGTATCATAATGGAATACACTTTTCTTTACCTACCTCAATTTACTTCTGAACCCATCTAGTTCAGGCAAGTTTTTAAAAATTTCTTTTAAATCATAAATTTGTTCTCTCAGCCAGTCTTCCCGGTAAGCGGCATGAGTGGTATGGACTCCGGGAAGAGAAAGATCAGTGCTTCCTGAGAACCCGCCATGCTGATTCAGGGAGGATCCAACCAGAAGACAACTAGCCAGCCTTCCTGGTAAGTGGCACAATGGGTTCCAGGAGGAGAAAAGTCAGCACCTCTTGTGATCCTACTGGCCTGTGGGCTGAGAATCAACACCCACCCCCCACCCCCTGTAAGCAACCTGCTGGTGCGGTGAGCCAGTTAAGTTGATGACAACTAAGGTACATGAAGCAACTAGATGCTTGTATTGTTTGGTTGATTTTGCAGGCCTGGGGCCAGCAGTCTGAGCATCTCTTGGGAGGATGACAGTGTACAGTGTGGTAAATATGGGGGATTTTCTTCTGTCTTGTCTTTGAGGCCCTACGTTGTTCTCACTGTTTTGCTTTGCTCAGTGTTCTGTTTTGATTGGTTTTATTCTGTTTTGTTTTTGGTTTGATTTTGCTGTGCCTGATGGAATGGACAACTATAGTGAAGATAGCAAGATATACTATAGTAGTTACTGTTTTCCTGCTTTGAAGTTCTGTACCAATTCTACTGCTTTGTTTTGATTGACTTTGTTTTGTTAGATTTTACTACCTTTAAAATAAAATAAAAAAAATAAATTTGTTCTCTTTTATGGTAGTTAATTTAAATTTTCTACTCTATCTTGGCTTAGTTTAGCAACATATTTTGTTATCACATCTTATAACTTCAAAGAAAGGCATTTAATGCTATGCACAGTTGCTATGTCCAATGGATTTTGACTATAAAGTGTTCTTTTCCATTGCTTTCTGGATAGTTTTTAATTACATTTTTGATTTTTTTGACCCAAAGGTTATGTGCTTTAGTATACACTTCTTAATTTCCAAATAATGAATATTACTTCAATCTCTGCTTCATAATATTAATTAGTATTATTGGGCTTTGGCTGTAGAAGGTGGATCACATAAAGTCTTCTTTAAACACATTTGTTAAAGGCTTTAAAAATGAAATGAAGAGTCAAATTTTGTTAATGCAAATATTCATTCAACATATAAAAACAGAATCCAGCTCCATGCCAGCCTCTGTTCTATATGTTGGTGACTTAGTAGTGAATAGCATAGAAAAACCTCACTGTATGGACTTTGATATTTTAGTAAAATAATAATTTTCCTCTGAGAAATACATATATAATTAAATTTATGGATTGGTCCATTCAATTTCTCTATATTCACATTTATTTTGTCTCTAGATCTGTTCATCTCTCGAAGATTTGCCACTATTGTTCTTGTTTGTCAAATACTGTTTCATTTGTAACAGTTTTCCTTCAGATTTTACATGCTTTGAGTTTTTTGTGATTATAGGTTTATAATGATAGCCACCATATTAGATTCAGTGTCTTTATGAATAGTAATGTTTTTGTTGCTGCTTTTGTTTGCATTGACCTAATGTAATGGGATTTTCAACTTTGATTGTATTATTTTAGTTGGGTTTGTTTTATACTCATCTGACAGTTCCTTTTCTCTATGTGGAACATAGGTCTCTCATATTAATTACTATGACTGTATAGTTGATTTAGTCCCTTTCATTCTATTTATTCACTTATTTAACAGGTGTAGGTAAAGTGCCTACTGTTGTGCTAAATGAATAAAGCAGATGAAATCCCAAGCTCATGGTATTTATGTTGTATTTGGAAGGATAGTGATACTGAATATATCAATGAATTTTAGGTGATTAAAGATACACAGAAAAAATAAGACAGCTAAAATTATTGGTAATGTGAGGAAGGTGCAGTGGTTTGAATGCACCTCCCAAATTTGTATATTAGAAATGTGACCCCTCCCCAGCTGGGGATTTAGCTCAGTAGTGTAGGTGCCTACCTGGCTAGTGTGAAGTCATGAGTTTGATCCCTGGTACTGAAAAAAAAAAAAGAAGTGTGACCCCAGCTGCAGGCTTGGGGAGGTGGAATCTTTCAGAGATGTTGCGGTTCTGAGAGCTCTGTCCTCGGGAACTGATTAACGCTGTTTTGGCAGGAGTTGATTCCTGTTTGTCTGTCTGACCCTGTCTTTCCCATTCTGCCCTGTGATGCTGTTTGTCATGTTGTGGGGCAACAAGAGGGCCCTTCGTAGATGCTACTGCCTTGATATTGGCCTTTCCAGCCTCCAAAACTGTGAGGAAAGAATTTTCTGTTCTTTATAAATTATCCAGTCTGTGGTATTTTGTTACAGCAGTACAAAACAGACAGAACAGGAAGTCACAATTGTAAGTAGGGTGGACACTGGGAAAATGATGCTTTGAAAAGGAATTAAAGGAGTTGAGGGAGCCCGCAAAGGGCAGTTTGGTTAGCGGAAGGAATGTCCATTGCCTGCAATCTTAGTATGCCTGGCATAGTCAAGGCTATCATGGTGCAGAGGGGTAGGTTTGGAAGAGAGGCAGAGTAAAGAAGTCCAGTGAGGTTAGTGAGAAATTTGAGAATCAGATATAAGACTGCTACTCTAAGTAATTTGGAAGTCACTGCAATGTTTTTTAAAGTTTTTAAGTAATTACATTTATTGAGGTGTACAGTTACACATGATGAAATGTACCCTGCTCAATTTTGACACATTTTATCTGTGTAACTATCACCATTATCATGATAATGGAAAATTTTCATTATTCAGAAAATTTCTTTGTACTTTTGTTAGTTCCTAGATAGCCCCATCTCTGGCTCGAGAGAACCACTGATCTTCTGTCTGTCACTGGAGATTAAATGTGTCACATTTAGGCTTTTATATAAATGGAATAATGCAGCATACATTTGTGTCTGGCTTCTTTTATTCAGCATGTCACTGAGATTAAGCCATGATGTTTTGTCTATCAATAATTTGCTCCTTTTTACTGCTGAATAATGTTCCATTATATGACTATACCTCAATTTAATTAGTCCTTCACCTGGTGGTGGATATTTGGGATGTTTCCTTCCATTGTTAACTATTATGGACAAAGCTGTCATGAACGTTTATATACACATCTTGGGATATCTGGTTTCATTTCTCTTAGTTAAGCGCTTAGTAGAAGAATGGCTGGGTCATATAGTAAGAAAATGTCTGTGAGGAGACTGAACTACTTCCCGAAGTGGTCGAAGTACTTTACATCCCCACCAACAAATTCGGAGAGTTCACTTTTGCTGTATGTCCTCATCAGTACTTTCTATTGTTACATTCTTACATTTCAGTCACTCAATACTCTGTAAGTATGTATAATTTTTATGTTTTTGTATATCCATTAAAGTAAGTTGAAATTTGGGATTACAGACCATTGTAGTCATCCTATTACATATGGAGTGGTATTCGTGATGTTTTCGGTTTGCGCTGCCCTGATACCTCAGGGGTTGAGCATCTCCGTGTGTTTCTTATTTATTGGTATTTCTTCTTTTGTGGAGATTCTGTTCAGGTATTTGCCTATTATTTCTATTTCTTTGGTTGGCTTCCTTTCACTGGGTTGTAAGAATCTTTCTTTTCCTGAATTCTAGGAATCTGTCTGTCCTGGATAGAAGCCCTTTGTCATATTGAATTTCTACTTACACCTGTGTATGCCCTTGTATATTTAAATTAATTAATGTATTGCTAATGATAGCCAATGTCAAAAGCATAGAGGTAACAATAAATCAGTTCCAAAAATATGATAACGTGTGTGTTGGAAGTTAATTTAAAAAAAATAATTCGTGGGCCACAGCAATAGCTTGTGTACTGCGGTAGTTTAAATTTTAAACGGAAAGTTGCTATACAGTACCCACTGGTGTCTGAATATTTTGTAACTCACTGTGTAGAAGTATTATTGCAAATTCTGTAATTTCATATTATATCATTAACTCTCTGCTGGGTACAAACCGAACGGCTTAATTTTACCTGGCACCTTCCTCGCATCCCCTTTGGCTCGCTGAAAACACATAGCACGGGAGCATGTTACACTTGTGAACATTCCCTAACACATCACCATTCAGACTTATTAACAGTCCCTCTCTCAGCATGTCTGCTCACTGGATCTGGAATTGCCCTGATTATTTATCTAGAATGACCTGAAATCTCACACGGATAAAGTTATATGTCAGAGGCTTAAAAAGATGCATTTCCCTTTTAGCTTCTAGATCTGTTTTCCCGACAGCTCCTTCATGCCATCATGGCCTCTCCTCTCCCTGAAGAGACAGCAGCCCTGGGCTTCTTTGTGCTCGGCTCAGCCTGCCAGCTGTGCCTGCCTTGGTGTCCTTTCTCCTCTGCACAGCCCCATCCTATGCTTGCTTAGTATACAGATACCAGAAACCAGCCTCTCCATTTTCTTTGAATTAGGAACGATTATCCCAGCCAGAGCATTGTTGAAAAATTAAATTTAACAAATAAAAGCATAGCGAAGTTTTAAATATAAATCAGACACATCCCCAGGATTTGCTTTTAACCGCACACCTTCTAAGAAATTATATTTTTACTCCCAGCAAATTACCTAGCAGAAAAAAAATGACAAGAGTAATCTATTTTTTTCACAGCTGGTCGCTTGGCCAGAGTTTCTCATCAAGGAGTACATGCTGTTTGCTCCCCAGATGGACAGCCTGGATGAGCTACAAATCCACAGAGCCCGGGACACAAGGTAGAAATTATCCTGCCAGTACTTTTAATCTTGCACAGCTCTGCGCACTTGAAATTGCAAGTGGCCCGTTTCCAAATGAGCATTTATTGGGACGCTATCCTATATCTTGTCAGAATGAGTCCCATTAAAACTTCAGCT
Organism: Dasyprocta punctata; assembly: GCA_004363535.1. Classification (NCBI taxonomy): domain Eukaryota; kingdom Metazoa; phylum Chordata; class Mammalia; order Rodentia; family Dasyproctidae; genus Dasyprocta; species Dasyprocta punctata. The sequence continues at coordinate 19,017 of RJWM01028242.1, read as the reverse complement.
GGAATTAGACCAAAAACTTGTAATAATTACGGGAAACTTATTAAAAAGTAGAAGCCCTAGACTGTGACAGTGAGAACACTCAGGCGACATTAATAGTAATTGAAATCTCTGTGAGTTTTTCCATCAGTGCTTGTTGACGGCCAAGCAAAGGATCCCTAAATGAGAAGGTGTGAAGCCAGAACACCGGGATTCCGGCGGGTAAATTACCTTTTGTTTCATGACAACCATGTAGCGTTAGAACGGCCTGAGATACTCAGTCTGCCAAGGGCATGCACCAGACCAAGGCCTCCGTTCCCTTCAGGTGCTCTGGTCAAGGGGTGGGAGTGCGGGCGGACGGCTCTGCCTCCTCCCAGTGCCAGTCCTCTCTCCTCGCCCCTCTGCAATCCCACCTTCAAAATTCATTGTTTTCCTGTACTAAGTCCTGGGAGGTAAGGACAAGAGTTTTGAAGAAATAATTTTGAAACCTGTCCTCACAAGTATGTGGTTAGTACATTTAGGAATTTGTTTGGAAAGTAGGGTATGTAAGGTGGGTGTGGTAGTGCATGCCTGTAAATCCCGGCAGTGTAGGAAACTGAGGCAAGAGGATCAAATGTTCAAGCCCAGTCTGGCCAATTTAGTGAGACCCTGTCTCAAAGTAAAAACGTTTAAAAAATGAGCTGGGGGTGTCGCTTTGTGTGAAGGCTCTGGGTTGGGTAGGGGGCAGGAAAACAAAACAAACAAAAAATTAAAATCATCTTTCCTGTGTTTCTTGCTGCGGTCACTGGAATGACTCTTACTTTCAGTTTGTTCTCAGATGGAAAATTTTAAAAGGAGATTTATCAAGTTGGGAGACTTTTCAAGCTTGTTTCTCAGTTGTTTGAGATTGAGTATGCATGGCTCTTTTTTATTTATTTATTTTTTTTTTCGTGGCACCAGAGATCGAACTCATAACCTCACACCTGCCAGACAGGTGCTTAAGCCACTGAGCCAAACTCCCAACCCTAGTTTTTTGAGGCAGGGTCACATTATGTAGCTCAGTTGTGCTTGCGTTGTAGCCCAAGCTAGCCTCAAACTCACAACGCTCCACCTACCTCAGCCTCCCAAGTGCTGGGATTAAAGGCGTGCGCCACCACACCCGACTTCAAGTATGCATCACTCTATCATGTTGGTTTTTTTATGTCTATATTCCTGGTGGCAATTCTCAGGCAACTTTAATTTTGTTTTGTTTTGATTTTTACAACTCAGGATGACTTGAAAAGGCATTTTGGAGTCCTGAGAGACAAACAGTAGTAGAGAAAATATCTCAAACTTTGGGCTCTTGGGAGGGTAGGACAATCTGTATGGCAAGTCTAACGAATGTAGATATTTCAGATGTTTCACGTAAGGGGTCAAGTCTTAGCTGCAGTACCAGGCGGAGTTGTGGATACTAAATTCCAGGAGGAACAGTGACAGATCAGAATAGGCCCAGAATACACGCAAGGAATGTGAGGAGCTTATAACCAAACCTCAAGCACAAGGACAAAAAGCGTGAGCTCTGGGGAGACCTGACTGGGGGAGAAGGAGGTAACTTAACTTGTGTGAGTGCTAAAGGGAGAGGCACAGCTCAGGTGCAGAAGGGTGCCAGGTAGGTAGTTTTTTTGTTTGTTTGTTACTGGGGATCAAACTCATGGCCTTGCGCCTGCCAGGCAAGTATTTGTACAGCTGAACTGTATCCCAGGCCCCTAGGTAGACAGTTTGTCTTAGAGTAAGGAAAAATAAGCGACCAAAGGATGGTGCATTCCATTTTTGTGATGTATCCAAGGAATGGCTGGGCAATCATTAGGTGGAGTTCTTTTGGAGTAGACTTACTCATGGCTGAACAATTGAAGAATAACCCGTGGACCCTTCCAATCTGTGTGATATGTGACTTTATGAGACTAGATTCATTTTTTGAGAGGATGAGTCATGTTTTGCAATTAGCATCCAGATGTGTACCAGTACGCCAGAGGAAAAATCATTTTTCCTAAATATCTTATGAAGTCTACCGTTGGAATCTTCTTTCCATCTTTCCTGTAGTTGTTACAACATAAACCTTGCTCTAGTGTAATTTAAATTTACCATGGACTCAGAAGTAGTTAAAATTTAATGAATTTGCTTTTGAAATGAGAAAATGAATGATGATGACAACTTATTTAAAAGATATCTTACTTATTTAAAAGACATCTTACTCTGAAGGATTTAAAGCCTCTTTATGGTGGGCCCAGAATTATCTAAGCTGAGTTTGTATTCTAAGTATTCTATATTTTGAGAGGGTAGTTATATTACTTGATTTTTCATTATTTAAAATATGCTCTTAACCTGAGATGCTCTAAACCATACAACAGAATTGGAATCTTTACCTTGCTAGGTAATAGGTTACTCTTTGATTATCCAGTGATAGCCTGAATGAAGTGGTACTTCAGGCTGCTGCAGTGCGCCCTGATTCAAATGCCAGCGTAAGGCGCGGTGGGGAAGTGTGAAGCCACAACATGGGGCACAGGGAACCCTATTTTCATTCAAGCCAACACCTGCAGTGCACTTCCCTGCACACTGAACCACATATCATGCCCCGGCTGGGTCGCCTGCTCAGGAAGAGATTAAACCTGAGAGGATCCGAGGACAAATAATCGAGGACAATTTAATCCTGCCTCTCAGGATCAGTGGGGTAAAGAAGGCCCAGAAGCAATGAAAATGACAGGAGTCTGGACAAGGGACTTCAGGAACAGCAAGGTACACCATTACTTCCTGCTCGACACCATTTAGCTTACACTTATAAAGCCTCTTTCCTTGAATGCTGTCTTCCCTGTCAGCCACTGTGACATCTTATTTGGTTTTTGCCAGCGTCATGCAAAGGCCTTAGGGTATAATCACTTTTCATAGTTCCTCGGGGAAGAAAATAAAATGGTGGTACTTGATATTCAGTTTCTCCTGTTTTGTGCATAATTATCCCAGAGTCTAATGGGCCTTGGACCTGGTTTCCCTTTTCCGTTTTCAGCCAGGACCATGAAGAGAACGAAAGGTTTCCTCTGCACCTCTCAGGGCCCCCGGCCTTCCCTGGCAGCATGCCTGTTTGTGAAGACGGATGCTCTGAGATTGGGGAGGGGGTACCCTGATGCTTGAGTGCTGTCAGAATCTGTTTGGTTCCCCAGAGCATATCCTGAGGGAGCATTGCTTCCCAGGAAGTGGGGAGGTTGGAAAAGAAGTTTGAGAACTGAAGGAAAGATTCAGAGGGACAGTCAGCCCTCTGCGAGATGGCAAAGATGGCCACGTGGTCAGCATCTCCTGTATGATTCTCCCCCACTCAGGTGTCTTCTCCTTTGGCTGGCTCTTCTCAACTTCCCGTCCTTTCCTGGAAACCTCTGTTTCCAATTTAAAAAAAACCCCAGCCCTTGCACAGTATTCTCTTCCTGACAAATGTCCATCTGGGTGCTCACTTCCTCCTCTTTCCTCCCTGAGATTTAACTGTGGTTTGTTCATATTCTGAGAGCTTATTTGGTGGCCACAAATAGTATTTTGTCTATACCGCTTCCTGTGTAACACACTAAGACACACAAATTTTGTGCTCAAAAACTCAGTCTATCTCATCTATCTGTCATCTATCTATATCCATCCATCTGTCTGTCTATCTATCTATCTATCTATCTATCTATCTATCTATCTATTCTGAAGGTCTCAAGTCCCAAATCAAGGTGTTGATAGTCCTGTCCCTTCTCAGGGAGAACCTATTTTTTTTCTCTCTTCTCACTTCTAGAGGCTGCCTGCATTCTTTGGCTCATGACCCCTTCCTGAGGTTACTCTACCCACTCGCTTCTGTCCTTACACTTCCCTATTACTCCCTCTTATTTTTGCTCTCCTCTTATGAAGAATTTAATGGTACAATGTGGGTCTTTTTGTTTTTGTTTTGGTACCGGGGATTGAACTCATGATCTTGTGCTTACCAGGCAAGCACTTGATCCACTGAGCTAAATCCCTGGCCCCCTTATAGTGTGGATCTTATATCAAGTCAACTTGCATAGTCCTTGGTGATATCTTTCTCGCATCATCCTTAACTTGTCCATTCTTGCATAATCTTTTTGCTATAGAATGTAACATATTCATAGGTTCTAAGAATTGAGATAGAGACATTTTTAGAGGGTCTTTAAAAAAAGATTATAATAATTCATTTTCAGAGTAAATATTTCTTAACACAGTGTTTCTGAAATCTAAGCAATATATAGACCCCTTTGTAAAGGAATAATATTTTATGGATTCCCTCTCATGTTGGCTTATGTTTATTAAATTGTTACATAAATACATACTAACATTAAACTGCTTATAAATGTCTCATGTTTATAGCTCTTATACAACGATAAAACTAAAGCAAATTTACAAATTAAATACAAGCAAGTCATAAAGGGAATAAAATCCAAATTAAGCATATAACTTTCACGTGACAGATGATTTCTTGTCTCACTGAAAATGCATTTGCCGAGGCACGGTAAGTATCTAGCAGACCACTGAGGTTTGGTGTCTTTGGAATCTAACACACCTGTGTTGTGTGTGAGTGGGGACTTCATTCTTCTTTCTTTTCTCTTTCAAATTGTGACGAAGTTTCTCTTCATAAAGGATCCTTCGTGAATTTGTCCAGGACAATGCATAAATTGCTACTTGGTCCCAGTACAAGTCCTGGCTCTGAATTCACATGGCCAGACTTGATGTAGTAAATGACCATTCAAGCAATCAAGGATAGGCTTTTAAAATTTTTTTTAAAAAGGATATTATGTTTGAACTTTCAAAAAAGCAATTATACTTTTTTTTATGGCAAATTAATTTGAGAAACATTGCTTTAGTGCTGACTTGAAAAGTAGAAATAACAGGCAAGGTAGCAAGAAGTTTATCATTGAGAATATTCTTTGAGGTTAGCTATATATCACTTAGGTTTTGACTTTTTATAATCTTTACAAGAGACATCAAAACACTCTAATGGGATGGCTTGGGCTTTTGCTCTCTCAGTAGTCTGTGACTTTATAGTTGAGAGGAAAAATATTGAACAGAAGAGCAAGAGACAATGAGAATGACAGGTCAGGAAATAAATGAGAGACTGAACATGTGAGCAGCCTGGTTTAAATTATGCTAGAGTTTAGCCGTTGAGTGACGTAATCACCCTGGTGAACGTTTAAAGCCACCCACAAGCTGGAGAAGGCGTGGGCCGCCTGTCCTCTCCGTAGCTCCTGCCGCGACAGACCCTCCCGGAGCTGCGCTTTCCGGTTTCTGCTGTCAGAAGAGGAGGAAGGTGTCATTTCAAAGGCTTCTCTGGGCTAATGCCTTCCAGTTTGCTGGGCCCCATGTGGTTCCCAAAATACCTTGTACCTGTTCGATCTCTTCTGGGGAAATTCTGATTCTAGTCCCACCTGAATTCATTAATTTTTTCCCTTGTTCTGAAAAGCAGACAAGTTTAACGTTTCTACATTTCCACGAATAGCTTTTTCTCTTTCCGTTGTTAATGGTAAAGGCTGCTGCTATTCACACTGGAAATAGTCTTATGTTCACTTTGTGAGACAAAGCAGTGCCTTCTGTAATGCAAGAAGCAAATATTGAAAAACTGTCGCCCAAGTATATAATTTTTCCCCGTGAATTTGGCAGCCCCTGTAAACTTTGCTACCTGTGTAAAGTTTATCAAAATTTGTAATTTTACCAAATTCTATCTTCTGTATAGGATTGCCTGAATTGATCCTTCATTGGTGAATTCACTAATTCTTCCTTTCTTTACTTTATGTCCTTAAGTGCAAGTCTCTTAAAAGAATATGGTAAAGACAATTGTATAGAGGTGGTTTGTCTTGATCACTATGATATAATTACAGCTGAAAGAGTTTCATTATATATAATGGATCCATGAATAATATTTGGTGAATGAATGGATAGACAAGTAAATAATGCCACAAAGCAGTTTTTTTTTTCAATTTAAATTGAATGGGTTGCTTTGATACTGCCATATGACTTCATTATAAGTAGAGTTTCCCAAAAAAGGGTTGAAAACAGATGGAATAGGATGCGAGAGTGGTGAGGGAAGAATGGGGACAATTCTTTGGTGTGTATTTGGAAGGACTTTTAAAAATACAGTAAATAATAGCTTAGCAACATTGCACATCTCACCTAAGAGTGATTGTTTTTACATTACCCTCTCATATTGGCTTTAAGCTTTTGGTGTTTTTAGTGAGTATTAGTTATGCACTAATTAATGGGCTTCACTTGGATAGATTTGAACATGTATATGACATATGAGGTATGACTGAAAATACGGTGAATGTTCAGATTTTAAAAATTTACTATAGTGAATGACACATTGCCATTAATGCCCTCAAAAATCCTGCTCTTTGCTCTGAGCACACTTATTCCATCATTCTTGCCACTTCCTGAAGCCGTTCTGCAAGTCCTTTTCAGGAGTGGCCCTTAGTTGCACAGTTGGGATTGCCTTGAGGTCTTGAATGGATTCAAAACATTTACTATTCATGGTCATTTTGAGTTTGGGGAAGAACCAGAAGTTGCCAGGTGCCAGACCCAGTGAATAAGGTGAGTGAAGACATTCCATCATAGTTTCTCAAGCCTGTCTTTCCATTGGATGGCAATCAGCAGAAACAGTCACCATAGTTTTGGTCACACGTTACAAAGACACGCACAAAAGGGGCCTTCCAGGACTGCTTCGGAAAATGTCAAGAATGATGGAGTAAGTGTGTTCCAAGTGAGGTCAAGCATTTTGAGTGGGATTAATGGCAATGTGTCTTTTACTATAATACATTTTAAACGTTTCAACGTTCACTGTATTTTTTCAGTTTTTATTTTTCATCAGTACATAATGGTTATTCTGTAGGGCGTTGGCACCTGTGCATATCGCATCTCAATTACTTTTTCACACGTTTCAGCCACCCTGTGGCTTAGATCACTTTCGCTGATCACTCGCCTCGTTCTTCCTTCCCCTCCCTTCTTTGTTCTCTTCTCTGATGTTCCGCTTCCCACATTTATGTCATTCCCCACTCTTTTTTCTTTTTTTCTAAATTCCACATCTGAGGAAAAATATGCTTTCTTTGTCTTTCTGAGTCTGGCTAATTTAACTTAACACGATGATCTCAAATTCTGTTCAATGTCCTGCAAATGGCATGATTTCATTCCTCTTAATGGCTGAATACAATTCTACTGTAAGCATTTAATTTAAAAAAAAGTACAAATAAAATTGAAGTTCTTCTTTTTTCCCTTCCATGCCCAGAAGTAGTTACAGTTGTGGAATTGGATTTGAATCCTCCGTTTTGTCCCCCACCCCCCAGAGCTAGGGATTAAACATAGGGCTTCACATTGAGAGACATCTCCAGCCCCCTTTATTTGTATTTTGAGATATGGTCTTGCTAAGATGGCAGGCTATGCTCAAGCTTGAGAGCTTCTTGCCTCAGCCTCCTAGGGTGCTAGGATTACAGACAAGCAGCACTGTTCCTGGCTCCAGTTTATTCTTTTAAATTTTATAAATTTAGATACAACATTCTGTCTCCTTTGCTGATTTTGCATCTGAACTAGGCTATTATCCTCCTCTTTCCTTTTAAAAAAAATTGGTGTATTTTAGGGCTGGTCTCTTTTCAGTCAAGAGGTCATATTTTCACGATTAGTATTTTCCACAGGATGGGTGGGGGGCGAGGAAGAGATGAGAGGGGGTAAATCTACTAAGCTCCTTAGCATTTTGGTCCACACCACTTGCACTGGGTTGTATCACACACCCCTTTCTTTGCCTCCTCCCTGGGAGAAGTCCTCAGCAGTTCTGCCCTGTGGCTCTTCTCACGGTCTCTCTTTGGTCCTCTGCAGTCAGGGTTCTTTCTCCATTAGGTAACTGCACCTCATATCCAGTGGTCAGTTCTCAGTCCTTCTCTGACTGGCCTTATTAGTAGTGTGTGTCACCCCAAATCTTGAAGTCACCCTTGACTCCTTTCCCTTATACTCTGTCCACATCTATCCACAAACCCTGTCCGCTGTACCTTCTAAAGGTTCCCAGAATCTGACCAAAGGATGCCCTTTGCTGGCTGGGATGATTGCAGTAGGTTTCTCATGGTTCTTTCACTTGTATTCCTGTTTTGACCTGAATATTTATGCACCCCTAAAATTCATATGTTGACATCCGCACCTCCTGGATAATTTTATTGTGAGGTGGGGGGTCTTTAGGTGATGACCAGGTCATGAAGGTAGAGCCCCATGAATGCAATTAGTGCCTCTATGAAAGTGGTCCCGTGGGAACCCCTGTCCCCTTTGGCCATGTGAAGCCAGTGGAGAGATGACAGCCATCGCGAGGAAGTGGGCCTCCACCGGCCCCAGGTCTGCCAGCACCTCGGTCTTGGACTTCCCAGCCCCTAGATAGTAGGAAATGAATTTCGGTCTTGGTTAGCCTCCAGGTCTGGTGTTTTGCTGTCATAGCCCGAAAGGACTAAGACAAGCATCACCCCGTGCCAGAACCTTCTCAGGCAGCACTGAGAGACACTATCAATCCTAGACCACGTCTCAGCTGTCCAGTGCCCGCCCACTTCGCGCCAGGAAAACCAGTGGCTACATAATGATTCACACAGCCTGGCACGATCTGGCCACTGGCTGGCTTGCTTTGCTGCTGCCTGTCCCTTCCTCCTACTCTCTCTGTTCTAGTCACGCTGGTCCTTTACTGGGTCTTGAATATGACAAGTACTCTGCTGCCCATCAAAGCCTTTGCCACTCACTCTTCGCCGTGCCAGCCACACACTCCCCAGCCACCAGCTCTGTTTATAGGGCTTCTCCTCAAGCAGCTGAGCTCCTCCCAGCACCTCCTCCCCTTGCCGGCTCTGGTTTTCTCCCTAACACGCATCACCATGGAGCATACTTTACATTGGCATGCTGGTCTATTTATTTTCTATAGCCTGTCCCTGGAATCTCAGTTCCATTAAGCAGGAAACTTATTTCCCTACTGTTATTTCCCCAGTGTCTAGAATTATGGAAGTCACTGAGGAAATATTTGTGGTTAGGAATAAATGAATGAATGACTTCAGTTTTCTTCATATTGTATACCTAATTCACATTTTATGAAAGGGCGTCCGGTAGAAAAACAACTTGCTTTAAAAAATGGAATAATTTGTCAGCACTTCCTCATTTCAAAACCGTTGTGCCATAACATCTTTCATGATGGTGCGGTGGTATTCCAGTTTAGAGATGCCTGAAAATGTACTTACTAAATTGTTTATTAATACACATCTTGATGGTGTGCAAAATTTTGTATTAAAATAAAATAAACTTGAGTAATTACATGTAGCTTTCTTACGTGCTTGCTTTTTCATTCTGTGGACTGACTCTGCCACTGCAGCAGGAGAGCTAGGGGGTCTGGGTTCTGTTGCTGGCCCCTCTGGGTTGTGTTCCTGTCTGTGGCCTCCAGATTCCTCACTGTGAATCTCACATGGCCCCCCAAATATCGACTGCTGTTATCCACATTCCTTGTGGTACACTGGGTCAGAAATGAGAAACCAGTCTCGGTTTTTTTTTTTTTTTTCCTATTTTTCACATTGTCATCATCCTCTAATTTTGCTGATGACCGCATTTCAGTATTTCTCCTACAGGACCTGCATCACAGCCTGCCTGTGATTTTTTTTTTTTTGTACCCTTACAAAATTTTGGCTGATCATTCAGGAATATAGTTGATTTTGTTTTGTTGATTTCATACATACTCCTGTCTGTGACTTAATCTTCAGCACCTATCAAATTGGTTGATCCAAGGTAATTGAGATAAAGTATCTGCTTTCGGTTCCTCCTCAGTGATCAGTAAGTGATATTTAAGAATAGCTAAGAGGGCTCACTCCAGCGTGCTCAGTGACCAGCATACAAATGTGCTGCTGTGTCCTAAGGGGAAGTGTTTTCCATCCTAGGAGGAAAGGTTCTTTGCTCCCATGAACCTGGATATAAATCACAGGTTTGTCAGTTCCAGGGACTATTCTTTTCACCTTGTGTAGAAATATACTTTTTAATTTATTTGCCACTAAAATTTAAGAACCCAAGTATTTTTGCATTCAAGTTAGCCTAAAATGTCCTTAAAGCCTCAGAGTTAAGAAAGAAACCTGTAGGAATTAAGCTATTGTACAGACTCCTAGCAGTGTTCAATTATATCTATAAAATATACTCAAGTCTCATATAAGCAGGCATGAAGGTAATGTCTCTATTTTTAACATTTTTAGCTTATGAAATCTTTTGCTTACTCAGTCATTTGACTCTTACAGCCTGAGTATCTTTATATTATTATAGAAGAAGTTGACTTTCAGAAAGGTCCATGTTTTTCAGTTTGTGTGTGCTAAGGCCAAACTTCAAACCCCATCTCCTGATCGCAATTCTTCTTTTATATATAATTCTAACTGGTATATGTTTGCAATACACAGTAAGCAGAATCATGGTGGGAAATCGGTAGATATACATATTACTGATAGGGTCCCCCGCCCGGGATCCGCCCAGCCATCATGGCGGTAGTGTAATGCTGAATCACCATGGTGCTAAACTCCTTCATCCCAGAAATCTCTGTGGCTTCTCCTTCCCACAAGCCCCTGCCAAAGCCTGTGCACCAAAAAGAGTCCAATCCCCTTCTGCCACTATCCCTTAAGAAAGTTAAGTCAGCTTCCCAAAGCCCTCCCCTGCCTAAGCCTATATAAGCCAGCTCCCTTCTTTGTCTGCAGGGAGCCAGCACAGCACTTCCTCGGTGGTGACTCCCTCTGCGCCTGCATTGAACAGTCTTTTCTTTGTTGCTTTGTTTCTGCTGCTTTACTCTTGCGCCACTCTAGATTGAGTACCCCACATTCTGCTCAATCAATTGTCATCATGTTTACTTCTCCCGCCTTTTCAGGGCCCCCTCCCCCTCCACAGATCCACCTCCCTGTTCTCAGGACAGGGCCTGGCCACTTCGTCCTGAGCAATATTCCTGACCCTCCTGCATATTGGAATCACCTGGGCACTTTTTTTTTCTTTTGTTAAAGCAGATTCCTAGGTTGTCCTCTTCAAGGGGTTCTGGGTCATTGAGTCTGTGGCAGAGTTGAGAATTGGTGCTTTTTTAAAAAGCTTCTCCAGGGTTCTGATGAGTGACCAGGGCAAAGATGAAATGACATGCAATTAGCTACTCATCAAGAGAAGAGCAGTTTAACCAGAAAGCCAGAAAAGAGTGATGTCTTTATTTTGCGGTTTCTCTAATGTCATTAGAAAAATTCATGGGAGTTTAAACCTCATTGCAGAGAGATTTAGCTTCTTATGAAGAACAGCAGAATTGACTTGGTGTCTAGACATTGTGTAGGCCCCTGGGGGGAATCTGCTCACCTTTGGCTGTCAGGCAATTCCTTTAACAGCTATCTGTTGTCAGTAGATTAGTTCAGGGTTAATTTATCTTGACCTAATTCCTTCTCATGATGCAAGAGCATGTTAATCAAGGTTATCTCTTTTTTGATTCATCCTAAGAGTTGACCTCAGTCAGTAAATCTCTGTTCTTTGTTTAAAGTTTTGACGCACAAAGGCTTGGTGGTTCTATTTGTCTTTTTTGTCAGGCTAGACAGTGCTGGGTGCTTTTCACAGTGTGATCTGAGAAAAGGGATGGTGTTCTTTGCCATATGCAGATCGGTACTATTGAATCAGGAGGTCTTCTTGGACCTCAGGGGTGACTTGGGGGGTCTGTGCTATGTTAGTTTTTAACCAGTATGGATGCTTGATTGACTATGCCCGTCTCCATGTTGGGTGTCTGATTGCTTACGTGTTACATAATTGCCTTTATGAGCCAAAAGGCACTCAGGGAAAACCAAGCCCAGTTTTCCAGTCTGTAGATCCAGATCTTCCCGCTTCAGTTGGAGTTGGAGCACTGTGGTCAGAGCCAGACTACTTCATATCTGTGAGCCTCAGTTTCCTTGTTCGGTTTGAGAGTCAAATAAGATAATCTGTAGCTGGGTGTGGTGGTGCATGCCTGTAATCCCAGCACTCAGGAGGCTGAGGCTGGAGGATTGGAGAATCATTGTGAATTTGAGGCCAGCCTAGGCTACCTAATGAGTTCAAGGTCAGTCTGAAATACATAGTGAGACCCTGTCTCAAAACAAAACAAAGCAAAACAAACAAAACACAAAACAAAAAAGCCCAAGTAAAATAATTTGCCTACAACTCCATGGGTACCCGATCGGTCTTTGTTTTTTTTTTTTAATCTGATGTTCCTTCTCTTTTTAAAATACTACAGCAATCCCTTCTTGTCTATGGTTTTACTCTCTTAGGTTTCAGTTAATCATGGTTGGAAAATATGAAGTGAAAATTCCAGAAAAAAGTTCATAAGCTCTAAGTAGCATGCTATTTTGAGTAGCTTAATGAAATCTTGCACTGTTCTACCGAGTCCTACCTGGAACATGGATCATCCCTCGGTCAACTCTATCCACATCGTGTATGCTGCTCACCCATTCGTAGCCCTGCCTCAGTTATTAGATCAACCGTTTTAGTACTGCAGTACTTATATATAAGGTTTGGTATCATTTGAGTTTTTTGGCATCCACTGGCAGCCTTGGAATGTGTCCCCTGCAGATAAGAGGGAGTTATTGCATTAATTGCTTTACTAATCCTATGTGTGTTGCCTTCTTTCCTTAATACATAGGTCTGATTAACCAGCAATGCAGGTCACTTAGCTTTGAATTTTCTGTCCGGTAACAATCCAGAGCACGGACAGGCCTTAACATGGTAGGTCACCTGGGAACAGAAATCATATTTTTAGCACACGCCGTCAACCAGTCATGCACACTTGTGCTTGCTCATTCACTCCCGTGCTCTTTGTCACACTCATGCACAGGGCTCAATACACTGTGAAACTAGTGCCTTTCCTCCCCCAAACTAGATGAGGTCTGCAGTATTAACCTGCTAACCTTGCAGATTTAGGTTTGAAACTCAAAGGGTTTGATTTGCCCACCGATGCAGCCAGAGCTGAAATTCTGACCCTGATCTAGCTGCTTGTGAAGATCATTGTTTCATCAGTAACTACCTTCTGACTTCTTTGATAGAATATTTATTTGGAGAGTAGCAAAAGAGATCCAGAGCTGTAAAGTTCACATCCGCACCTGCTTCCCCAAGCACCATCCTTTTAATGAACCACTTGGTTAGAGTGAGCAGCAAAATGTTTGTGGGTCTGATGATTTTTAGTACATAGTTACATTGTCATAGGTCTATGTCTGCTGAATGAACATGATCATAATTAACCAATTCACCAAACTCTTCACGCTAAGTGGCAGAACTCCACATGTTGAGAAATCCCAGAGAGCCTTTAAATAAGCAATGTCTCCTAGGAGTCAGGTATCAATATAACATCTGTATGGCTAATCAAGGAGGTACAAGGCCATGCTTAGTCAAGAGGTAGATACCCCTATAGAAAGTCATTACTAAAAGAAGCGCCGTATGATTTATTTGCTGTAACTCAATTTCCATCTGTCTCCTAACCTGAATTGTGTACTCACTGAACTCCAGGCAAGCAGCCAGCAGAAGCTTACTAAGGAGCAGTGCACCTTCTCGTCCCTTGGGCTGCTGGTGACATGCTCTACTGAGAACCAGGCACGGCCTGGGTTGTCTACAAGGAAGGGGCTTGAACTGCTGCGCCGACCTCTCAGACCTCCGGGACTTGGATGGATCCTGGACCCTAGAACGAGGCGCCATAGCAAAAATGGGGATTAGTAACATTGTTTTTCTTCCAGAAACTCCTTTGACTCACATTTGCAGACTCCAGATGGTAATTTTGCCAGTTCAGGCAAGATACTGTTCATCGTGGCTTATATTTCTCAGGTAAATGGAGAATGGGCCAAAAAAAGAAAAATGGTTTCTTGCTATAGTGTGTTAAAGCAGATCAGGTGAAACTGAAACTCATTCTCATTCTGTAAACAGAGTTTACCAAATATAGGACTGTTTTTGGGCAAGTTAAAATCAGTGTACTCCTATAAAACCAAATGGTTGAGTAAGAACCAAAAAACCCCTAGAGTCTTCTGAAAATTAAAGGTTATTTTGAGCTAAATGTTGCCTTCTGCTTAGTTTTTCTAGGTCACAGAAGCATCATGCCCTTTGTTTCTAAAATCTCCTTGTTTAGACTACTGTCACATCCTTGGTAGATTTAAGAACAAAGATTTTAGAAAGTATTTCTGCAGGAAAATTTTTTCCTTTTGTTTTGGCACACTATCTTGTGAAAAGTTAGAGCTGTTGCACATTTTCTGTAAGAAGGGGAACAAAAATCAACCTGGGGAAGCCCCAGTAGGGCTGTGTGGTCTCTCCCCTGGCCCCCTAGGATTCTGGGAGCAACCACTCTTAGCTAGGTGACTTGGGGCAGATATTTAATGACTAAACTTCATTTCCTCACCCATAAAATGGAGATAATGTACACCTTATGAGCCTCTCTTGAGAGGTGACATAAAATTACACAAAAATCATGTTCTTACTCTAGGATGCTGAGTATAAAAGTTTTGGTAAATATGACTTACATCTGAATGTCAAAGCCTCTCACTAGAGAGGGAAATCTAGGGTGACGATTCTTGCTCTTCGGGGTTGTGATACCCACTAGGTGAGGACCGTGCTTCCTCATTGAACTGCCCAGTAAACCCCACAGAGAGCCTCTGATGCAGCAGACACAGTGCTGGGGGCTGGAGAAAGAGATGAATGCAACAACCTCAGCTCACACAGAGCTTATGGTCTACATGGAGAAAGGGATGTTTGCATCAATAAATATCTAGGGAAAAGTGCAGCACCTGAGTTAGACGTGTCTGGTGTCACTTAACATGAAGATATGCTCTCAGAAATGCATTGCCACGTGGCTTCCTTCTTGTGCTAACATATAGAGCATAATCACACAAACTAGAATGTCTACTGTCACTGGGGGATAGGAATTTTTCAGGTCCCGTATGATCTTATGGGACTATAAAGTGAGGGTTCACAGAGTAAGGTTGTATGTCTGGTCTGCTGTCTTGGTAATTCAAGCTTTCTCTGAACACATTTTGCTCATTTGTTTATCTATGGCTACTTTTGCCCATCTGATGACACAGCTGGGTATAGTCAGTGCTGCTCCAATGTGGCACATGTGTTCCTAAACCTGACTACACTATGTAAGATTGTACAATAAGGGGCACAGGGAATATGGAGAAAATGGCATTAGGGACAACATTCAAAATCTTGGCTAAGAATGCACCAAAATCAGGTAAGTACCTTATAAGGATGTGTTTTAATTTTGAGACTCTGAGCTAGTGAACACTGTTCCAGTGATTAGGATTGATGTTAGGTAGAAACAAAGATTTTGTTACTTACAGGCTTCCAGAGGGTGGTACATGGTACACCTAGAGGTCACACAACTCAGAAGTTAGGGAACTTGTGCACACAGAGAGGGAATCCCTGGTCAGTGTTTTTATGGGGTCTAGGGTGTTATTCAGAGGAGTTTTCTGGGACAGTTCTACCTGGTGGGCTTAAAGCAAGCAGACCTGAGCCCAGAGCGTCATGTGTGATGGGGAGGTCATCTTGGTGGTGGGTCTGCACATGCCATGCAAGCTGTGAGGGTCACGGGGCAGGCGTGCAGCCTGTGTGTAGCAGTTCTGCCAGAAAATGGTACCCAGGGTGCTGTGGTAGAAGGCAGATGTCCAAGTCAGTCACAAGGAGAAACTGGGGGAAGAGTAATGGAACCCTGCTTCTGGATGAGTCCGAGTTGTATTCAACTGGGTGCTGAGACAAAACAGGATTAGAAGCAATGCCTGTAAGATGGTAGCAGAGTTTTACACAGTTAACAAACATAAAAACACCGCGGCAAATGTGTCTGCTTACCTTGGAATTGACCTTGCTCTTGCTTGCAAAGGTGGGAGAGGGAGGGGTGCTGCTTAAGCCCTGCTGTGGTTTAGGGCTGGTGTCTCTTTGAAGCTGCACTTTCTCATAGGTGGGGCCTTGAGGTTGTGACTGGATCATGGGGATTGGTCCACTGCTGAGTTTATAGCTAGATACGATGCTGGGAGGTGAAGCCTGATTGGAGGAGGTGGGTCACTGGGGGTGTGGCCTGGAAGGGGCTCCCTCCCTTCCTCTTCCCTTGATGGTGTTGAGCTTCCTGCCATCATGCCATGGGCTGTTTCTCCTCTACCATGCCCCACTGCCATGCTACCCTGTCTTGGATCCAGCTGACTGTGGACTTACAAACTTCTACAAATTGTGAACCAAACTAAACTTTTCCTTCTTAGAGCAGTGGGTGTCTGGTATTGAGTCCCAGCAATGAGAAAGTGACTAGGACAAATGCCACATGAAAGGACGGATAGGGTGATATCAAAGCGGATAGGCATCGCGTGGCTCATGACATCCATGGTGAGCTGAGGTGATGATGATGTTTGAAGGTCTGAGTTTTTGATATTCCCATATTTACTTTCAGCTGTATGCAGTTTTCTGCTCTTATCCAGTCCTTCTCACAGAGCAATCTGCACAAAGCAAACATGAAATTTATGTTGTGTTTTTTATAATTTTTTTTATTTTAAAGAGGATAAAACCAAGCAAAATGGAACAATAAAACCAGTCAAAACGAACCACTGTAAGTGACACAGGACTTCAAAACAATATGAAATCACCAAGTTACCATAATGCCTCTTGATACCTTCAGACATAGTAAAAATCAAACAAAACAGAACAGAATAGAACCAGTAAAAACAAATCAATGAATGCAATAAAGGACTTCAAAACAAGACAATAGCAAATCCAAAATGGCTACCATAATATATCTTGCTATCTTTGAAATAGCTGCTCATGCCATTGAATATAACAAAATCAAACAAAACAAAACAGAATAAAACCCAACCCAATGAAATAATGAAAATGCTACAGGACTTCAAAACAAGACTATAGGGAGTCAACAGTGGTCACCACCTTCAGAAGGAGATCCCCTATAGATGCCACACTGTGTGCCATGATCCTCTGAATAGATGATCAGACCACTGGCCCTAGACCTGCAAGGTCAGTGAAACACCAAACACCACAAACATCAAATTGCATTTCACCTCAATAGCTATCATCACACCCTGTGTTTGCTTTGGAAGAGCTGGTCTCTTGGTGGGGGTGGGGTTTGGCTCTTCTTGTTTCCCAGCCTGGAGTCTGGTTGTCCCCCCACCAGTGGCGGCCAGTACATGGTGCTGGTTTGCAGGGAGGGCTTGCGTCTTGGTGAATATCTTATGCTCTTATCATTCCCTAATACATTGATTACGCTAGAATGAAGTCATGTTTTGAAACGAATGTTGTAGCACAATGTATTGTTGCAACAGAGATGGTATGACCTGCAAATCCTCACATATGTCTACCCAGCCCTTCCAGACAGTATTTGCTGGAAGTTATAGTGTGAATCTGGATGTCCCCATGGGCTCAGGTGTTAGAAGCTTGGTCCCTCATGGGCGGCATGGGGAAAGTTTTGAAGTGGGACCTAGTTGGTTGTCACTGGGGTGTGACTTTGAAGGGTATGTTTGGCCGCTGGACTCTTCCTCTTTCTGTGTTTCTCAGCAACCAGGAGGTGGGCAGTTTTCCTCTACCACACATTCCTTGCTGTGATGTTTGGCCTTACTATGGGCCTACGGCAGTGGAACCAAATGGCCATGTACTGAAATGTCTGGAAATGGGGGCCCAAATAGGTCCTTTTTCCTTCCAATTGATGTTCTCAGCGATTTTGTCACAGCAACGTAAAGCTAACACAGTCTTGGCACAGAGACAGGAGGGTCACCTCTGAGGGATTAGAAAGTCTCCCAGAGGACATCACATCTGAACTGTGGTTAGGAGCTTGGAAGGTGACAAGGGAGACTGAGAACATTTTGTCATTTTGTTATTCCTCTCCCGTGCATATTTCTGCATTCACTCATCCATACCTTCTTTTCCAGAAGCATAGTTCTCCCAACTTCCGTGCAGAGAGAGCCATAATGTGCTGTTGCACAGTTAGCCTCATGGGTCTGTAAATTCTGCTCAAATCTAAGAGCACACAAAAGTGAAAAATGACTTCTCCCCTCAGCTTGTATCTGGGCTTGGCACAGGTCCTGGGCAGCCCTTCCATGGAGGAAAGCAGATGGGTGACCAGATGGGTCAGCAGTGTAGCTTGGCATGTCATTATCTCAGCGCCACCAGCCTTCCAGTCCTCACCCATGTGTGAAGCCCACCTCCTTTCCTGGGGTCAGGCCCCATCAGACCTGTTCAGCCTCACCTCCCAAGTAACATGAGATGCTCTGCTTCTCTCTGAGGGTGAGGGGTCTGAGCAGAGATGCGCAAAACATTTCAGACAGATGGCGGGGTTCCTAGATCAGCAAAAGGAGAATGATATCATTAAAATAATTGTGTGCAGAACAAAAAACAGACTGCATCAATAAGGAGTACAAGAAAACCACGAGGGAAGAAAAAGAAAAGAGGGGTACTTGGGCCATGTCTTTGAAACCTTTACTCCTCTCAGAACAAACATAAACACAGTATCCCGCAGTCAGACTACCCTAGCCTTAGTTATGTCAGATTACATAAGTGTCCTTCATTTCCTTTTGTGTTTAATCATAATCTTTTTGGTTGTGAGCTGCCTTCAGGGAAACCATCTGATATTCATACCAATGTAACTAGTCTAACCCAAAGTACTGGTCTTAAGAAACAATACAGTGACCATCTGGTATTTTACATCAGGCCTGTGGCTAATGTGCGTCTCTCCGCAGTGTCAGCTCCACCCTTCGGCTCCAGTGTAAGCCTAGTTTCCGAGTCTGCCAAGTGGAAGGCTGGATTGGGCTCTACCAAACACACCAAAGTAATGTTCATCCCTTGCTCTGAACCTTTATGCTGCCTATGATATCCCCTGTGTCATATATGCGGCTTAACCCTAACCCTAACCCTAACCCTCTTTCTTACTCTCAGCCAGTGCTGTACTCACTGACCCTTTGTACCTTATTTACCCAAACTTGTCTTTGAGCATCTGAGCATTTTATGTTATGCTGCAGCTGTTTGTCTGTGGCTCATCTCTTTGCCTAAACTTGAAATCTATGGCCCGTTGCACCC
>RJWM01028241.1:0-25824 GCA_004363535.1 Dasyprocta punctata | reverse complement strand
TAGGTCTTGCTTTTTCACTGGGTTGTATAGATCATATAGATTGATTATAATTACCAAAACAGTTGGGTTTAAATCTTCCATCCTGCCTGCACGGCTGTAGCAATTGACTATCACTGACTGAATGCTTTTTAGACATCTACCATCTTGCTCTTTGATTTCATTTATCCCATCTGTTCTGGATTCTCCTTTTTCTGCCTTCTTTTCTTTAATTTTTAAATTTATATTTATTTATTTTGCAGCACTGGACCCAGGACCTTTGTATTGAGCTTTATACCCAGGCTTTTTTGTATTTTTTATTTTCAGAGTGGGTCTTGTTAAATTGCCAATTGCCCAGACCTGGCTCCAACTTGCAATCCTCCTGCCTCAGTCTACCAAAGTGCTGGGTTTATAGGCATGTGCCACCATGCCTGGCATTCTTCTTCTTTTATATCAAGTATCCTCTTCAAATTTTTATTTTGAAATAATGGAAAGTTTACAGAAAAGTTGCAAAAATAGTACAGCGTTTGCTGTGTCCTTCACCAGCTTCCCCTGATGTTAACGATTTACATAATCACAGTGCCAGGATCAAAACAAACCATTAGTGCTGGGGAAATACTGGGGACCAAATTAAAGACCTTCTCATTTCAGCAATTGTCTCCGCAATGTCCTGTTTCTGTCCCTTGCTCCAGTCCATAATTTTGCTTTAAAGAATACAAACTGGGCTGGGCATGGTGGCACACTCCTGTAATCCTGCACTCAGGAGGCTGAGGCAGGGGTATCGTTGCAAGTTCGAGGCCAGCCTGGGCTACAAAGTGAGCCCAAAGCCAGCCCAAACTGCATAGTGAGACCCTCTCTCAAAAAGGCAAAAAAAATAAAAAAAAAAAAGAATACAAGCTGGGCATGGAGGTGCACACCTGTGATCCCAGCACTCAGGAAGCTGAGGCAGGAGACTCACCAAGAGTTTGAGGCCAGTCTGCACCACACAGTGAGTTCAAGGCCAGCCTGGACTGTGTAACAAGACCCCGTCTCAAAAAACAAAAACAAACAAAAAGAATACATACATTGGGACTGGGTGTAGCTCAATGGTAGGGCACTTGTGGACAGGGCCCTGGTTCCATCTCCAGCATGGTACCCCACAAATGGAAAAATAGTGCTCAGAAGACTGAGACAGGAGAATTGCTGGGCGTTCAAGGCCAGCCTGGGCTACATAGTGAGATCAAGGCCAGCCTGAACTTCATAGCAGAACCCTGTCTCAAAAAAACCAAAAAAGAGCCGGGTGTGGTGGCCCACGCCTTTAATCCCAGCACTCAGGAGGCTGAGGTAGGAGGAGCGTTGTGAGTTCAAGGCCGGCTTGGGCTACAACAAGAGTGCAAGGCCGACCTGAGCTACATAGTGCGACCCTGCCTCAAAAAACTAGGGCCGGGAGTTTGGCTCAGTGGCTTAAGTGCCTGTCTGCTAGGTGTGAGGTGAGTTCAATCCCCAGTGCCGAAAAAAAAAGAAAAAATAATCCAAAAAGCCTTGCATAAAATCGATGGTCTTAGCCACTTGTGCTGTGCAGTAGGAATGTGTCCCTTACATCATATTGTCCTGCAATGAGTCCCTGGGAGTCTCTCATCTTGTAAAACTGAAGCTTCACCACCAGCAGCCACTTCCTGTTGCCCCTCCACAGTCTCTGCCAGGCTACTTTCCCTTCCCCTGAGTTTCACTCCTTCAGATGCTCGGAATCCTCAGTATTTGGCTTTTAGGGACTGGCTTGTCTACCTAGCACAGCACCTCCACAGTTCATTCATATTCTACTGTATGACTGGATTCTCTTTCTTTTTTTTTTTTTTTTTTTTTTTTTTGAGACAGGGGCTTACTATGTAGCCCAGGCTGGCCCTGAACTCAGAGAGACCCTCCTGCCTCAGTCTTCCCAGTGCAGAGATGACAGGTGTGTGCCACCATACCTGCCTAGGAAAGCCTTCTTCTCGCTCTGTTTCAGAGGTGTCAACGCATGGTGGCAGTCACGGCTCTGTCACCTGAGGCCATCATGGCAGGAGTGCGTGACCCAGGAAGCAGGGAAGCACAGAGAGAGAGGAGGGTCAGCGACTCCATGTCCCCTTAAGTGCATCCCCCACTTGAGACGGCGGAAAAGTACCGGGCTCTCCAGTTTTTCCCACCCAGGCTGGAGCAGGATGTGGCTTGGCCAGGGACAGCTATCTAGCAGCCACCGTCTTCCACCTTGCCCCAAAGTGGGTCACGGTTACAACCCCTTCCCAGTGATTGACACTTCAGGGTGGCAGCTGCCTCTCTGAAGAAGGGAGGAGACACCCTAGCAAGATCGGGGAGGGGGGATCTGAGCCCACCGTAAACACCTCCCACCCCCGCAGCTAGCCTTCCAGAAGATTCCCCGGGTTTAGCCCCGCCCCATCATTGGCTCGTTGCCATGACAGCGGAGGCCGTCCTAGAGCCAGGCACAGATCACTTGGACCAATCACGGGCCTGCAGCTGCTTTATAAGAAGCTCAGCCCTTGCTGGGTCAGCTTGGGGCGCTCCTGTAGGTTGCTGCTGAGCACGGTGGCCCAGGCCTGGGGAAACAAAGGAAGGTGGGGACACGCTCGGAAACCGCACTGCGCAGGTGACCCTCTTTGGCTGTGCACATTTAAGGAAAAGCCATTTTGCTGCAGGGTTTTGCTCCTGGGCGATCGGGCAAAGCGCCAGTGGTGTGGAATTTTTCTTTGGAATCTCATTTTCTCCAGAAAAGGAGGAAACTTTTCTCCGTGCGGGACAGTGGTGTGGGCTCAGCGACTGTCCCCCCAGCACTCGCCCCTGCCCTTCTGCCCAGTCTGATGCTTCTAGGTCCCCTGGACCCTCTTTGTCCTGGCCACTGAGTCTGTGAGTCTTCCCTAAACAGTGCCCACATCCTCCATCTGCTGGGACATCTTCGTCCTGGTTCTTGTGGCTTGTCGCTGCCCCCCTTTTTTCTTTCTTTTTTTTTTTTTTTTTTTTGCCGGTACTGGGGATCGAACTCACAACCTTGCACCTGCCAAGCAAGTGCTTAAACCACTGAGCCAAACTCTCGGCCTACTGTTTTTGAGGCAGGGTCATAGTATGTAGTTCAGGCGGGCTTTACTCACGTTGTAGCCCAAATTGACCTCGAACTTACAATGCTCCTACCTCAGCCTCCCAAGTGCTGCGATTAAAGGCGTGCACCACCACGCCGGGCTCTGCCTTCTTTCTTTACTGCCACTTTAGCGGGCTCTTCAAGCAAGAGGGTAAAAGGCTGTGCAATTTGTCATCCTTAATCAGAAGCCTCGTGTCTGAGCCACACTGTCCGGCACTGTCTGCTGCTTGCTGGAGGATGGAGCCCAAAGGCCCAAGGGCAGAAGCAGCCAAGCCGGTAAGGAGGCCTTCGCTGTCACCTGGGCAAGGGGCCCGGTGACTGATGTGTGACAGAGGGGACAGAAAAGAGCAGATAATCCAGCACAGCTTTAGGCAGTGGAGCCTTTAAAACTTACTGATGGCTGGAGAGGAGGGAATTGGTGTAAAAATACATCCACAAATTCTCCCTTCGGAGCTGGCTTCGCCCCCAGAGTGTAGGTGGTATGTGGTGACTCACTTCTAAAGAATACAGTGTGGTGGTGCACCCCGTAATCCCAGCACTCAGGAGGCTGAGGCAGGATTGCCACAAGTTCAAGGCCAGCCTGGACTCCACAACAAGACCTTGTCTCAATAAGGAAAAAAAAAGAAAGAATACAATGTAACAGAATATGGTGGAAGTGACAACTGTGACAGTATCATAACAGGGTTAGAGCTCCTCTTTGCCCTCTTTCTTTCTCTCTCTCTGCAGTAGTGGGGATTGAACCCAAGACTGTAGCACTTATTTTGTTTGTTTGGTACTGGGGATCGAGCTCACAATCTTTCGCCTGCCAAGCAGGCACTTACACCACCGAGCTAAATCCCTGGCTCTTTTTTTTTTTTTTTTTTTTTGGTTGGGGATCAAACTCACAACCTCATGCCTGCCAGGCAGGCAGGTGCTTAGGCCACTGAGCTAAATCCCTGGCCCTATTTTTTGAGACAGGGTCTCACTATGCAGTTCAGGCTGGCCTTGAACTCACTTTGTAGCCCAGGCTGGTCTCAAATTTACAACGATCCTCCTGCCTCAGCCTCCTGAGTGCTGGGATTAAAGGCGTGCACCATCACGCCTGGCTAGCACTTATTTTTATTGTGAGATGGTCTCACTAAATTGCGCAGACTGGGCTGAAACTTTCAAACCTCCTGCATCGGCCTGTCAGCATGCTAGGGTCACAGGTGTGTGCGACCTTGCCCAGTTTGCTCACTTGCTCCATTGCTCAGGTGGCAGGAAGCCAGCCGCCAAGTTCTGGGGTCCCTCACTAACCCGGGAGAGGTGGGAGACTTTCCCTGGAGCTTTGGGCTTGAGCAATGGGGTAAGGGACAGACAGGCCGAGGAAAGGGTTAGAAGTCGCAAGGCTGTCAGGCCTGGGGCATGGCTGATACTAGAGTGCTTGCTTAGCAAGCATAAGGCCTTGGCTGTCATCTCCAGTGCTATCTCCAGTGCTACAAAATTAAAATTAAACCAGTGCTTAGGCGGCTGAGGCAAGAGGAGTGCCCCAAATTCAAGACCAACCTGAACTACCTAGCAAGATCTTGTCTCAAAAAAAAAAAAAAAAAGAGCCCAGTGTGTTGGCGCACGCCTTTAATCCCAGCACTTGGGAGGCTGAGGTAGGTGGACCGTTGTGAGTTCGAGGCTGGCTTGGGCTACAACGTGAGCCAAAGGCCGGCCTGAGCTACATAGTGTGACCTTGCCTTAAAAAAACTAGGGCTAGGAGTTTGGCTCAGTGACTTGAGTGCCTGTTTGGCAGGTGTGAAGCTGTGAGTTCAACCCCCAGTGCCGAAAAAAAAAAAAAACGAATTAAATTACATTAAAATTTAGAAACCGGGCGTGGTGGCGCATACCTTAAATCCCAGCACTCAGGAGTTTGGCTCAGCACTCGGGAGTTTGGCTCAGTGGCTTAATGGCCTGTATGGCAGGCGTGAGGTTGTGAGTTCAATCCCCCACGCCGGAAAAATAGTTAATTTAATTTAATAAAATTTAGAAATCACATTCCTGCCGGGGATGGTGGTGCATGCCTGTTATCTCAGAGCTCTGGAGGCTGAGGCAGGAGGATCATCGTAAATTCAAGGACAGCCTACACTACATAGTGAGACCCTGGGTGGAAAGTAGTGAATGGAATGGGGAGGCAGCTCCCAGCCCAAAGCAGAGGGTTCCGCAGGGGAAAGCACCATCTGGTGAGGGTCAGACACCCAGCTCCTCCATGGCGACAGTGACTTCAGAAAAACCAGAGCTGGTATGAAGTGCAAGAGCTCGCGATTCTCGTGTGCCTGTGTGGTGCTGGGAGGGGCCTGCAGTAGCCTTTTCTCTCCATGTCCCCATTTTGCAGAGGTCACTGAGGGGCAGAGATACCAGCACACTTGCAGGAAATTATATGGGAGTAGGAGGGCTGGGCGGGCTGTGCAAGCACTGAGGCCACCACCTCAGCCAAGGGACAGGTCCCTCTCACCAAGCAGGCTTTCTCTCTATGTCAAACTCCTTGCCGCCCAGACAGCAGCCCCCACAGCAGTGGGAGGGGCAGACAGGGGCCAGGAGATCTGTGCCTTTTGACTTTAAAGGAGCAATATGTAAATGAGATGCAAAGCAACATGCAAATGAGATGCAAATTGCGCTGGGAATGAGCATCTGTTATTTTTGAGTCGACAGCTCTGGCACTTTTGGGTGAGTCCTCCCCAGCTTTCTCCAGGGCTTCCAGGGTCAGGGTCCCCACAAGGGATGTTAGGAGAAGGGGCTCTCGACAGGTTTGGTCGAAAGGGTGGTGCTGCCTGCCAGGTGGGGTTCCACATTCACGCACTCCTGCGCACTACCATGTGAGGGTGGAGGCTGATGCAGTACGGTCCCGACCCTCAAGTCGGGGAAGACGCTGGTGCGGCGTGGGCAGCTTTCTCAGCCTTGGGCTGCGTGTGTTTTGCTTTCCCGAGTGTTGGTGGGGGTCCCGTGCACTGTATGACATTTCCCAGCACCCTTAGATGCCAGGAGCGACCCCTGACCTGCCGCCAACAAAAACATCCCCAGACGTTGCCAGATGTGGAGGACACTGCCAGATGTGGGGGATGGCACAAAATCACCCCAGCTGCCAGGCATAGTGGCGCATCCCTGTCATCCCAACCCTTGGGAGGCTGAGGCAAGAGAATCACCATGAGTGTGAGGCCAGCCTGGGCTACATAGTGAGTTCAAGGCCTGGCAGAATTACATAGCAAGACCCTGTTACAAAAAACAGAAACAAAAACAAAAAAAACACTCCAATTGAAAACTGCTTTGGTGAGGGCACAATGGCACACACCTATAACCCCAGCAATTAGGAGGCTGAGGCAGGAGAATCATCATGAATTTAAACTCAGCCTGGACTACATGGAGAGACCCTGTCTCTAAAATAAAAAAATGTTTGTATTCTTTCTTTCTACCATGCTACACTCTCCTTGAGCACCAGCCCAAACTCCAAGCACTCACTCCAGCTGCAGGTATTCTTGAGGCCAGATCAAGGTCACCCCCACACTAAATGTCCCCAGCCCACTTAGCCCTCCCAGTTGCCACATCTTCCTGAGTCGTCAAGCAGGCATGCTGTCAGTCATGCTCTTTCTCCCTTCCCTGTGCCTGGCAACTCACAGGCATGAAGGAAGACTAGATGTCAAGGTGTTTCTAACTTGGCCCTGCAGGATCTCCTGAAGCCCCTAGGGCTGGTAGGAGGGGCAGGGGCAGGGGCAGGGCTCCTGGTCCCCATCAGCAGTGACCACCTTCATGGCTCACAGCCTTGTGGATTTGGTTCTTTGTGTTACTGCATGGTGTCCTTTGTACAAAATGTCCCAAACTGGCCAGGTATGCTGGCACACACCTGTAATCCCAGCACCAGGGAGGCTGAGGCAGGAGGATCACTTTGAGTTCAAGGCCATTCTGGGTTACTTGGTGACACCCTGTCTAAAAAAAAAAAAAAAAAAAAAAAAAACCACAAGCCCTAAATAGACATAAAGTCCTCAAGGATGGCTACAAACCTCTGACATAGATGAGGAAACTACAGGTCCAGGGTCTGCGCTTGGGGACATAGCATAGTGGCTCCGTAGTGGAGTTTGCAGCCCCCCACCCCGTGCCCTTCCTTCTGGGTCCTCATCACTGGAGAGCAGAGGTAGTGGCCATGGGGAGGCCCCTGGACCTGGGGCAACCATCTGTGTGTGTGCAAGGGACAGACAGGCCACCAGCCCCCGGGTCCTCTGCGTCAGGATGTGAGTGAGGGTCCCCTACCAAGCCGCTCCTCAAGGCAGTGGGAGAGGAGTCCCCTGCAGTGGCAGCAGAAGACTAAGGCCAGGCCCTGGGAAAGCTTTGCAGCCGCCACCTGGGCAAGAGCTGGGGAGCAGGGTGGAGCCCTCTGGGTGGGGTGGGGTCCCAGCTGCAGCAGAGACAGCCACACCCCTTTTCTCAGCCCCTGCCCTCCTCTAGGGCTGAGTCCCTTCTGACAAAGCTCCAACCACAACCTCAGCATGGGGTGGGGAGCAGGACCCAGCCACCCTACCCAGCTCTGAGAGCCCTTCTGTCCCAGCCCTGCTGGATGGCAGTGCCCATGTGTGGGGTGTTGTTCCCGGGGGCCAGGGACACCAAGCAGGCACAATCAGGCGCTTCATGGGTTGGAATGAAGGCCTGTGTCTGTCCTCCGCGGCCCCTTCCGCCCTCCCACTTTTCGTTTGCCCCGGGGCCAGAGCAACCACCTCCTGCTGCCCCCTGCGTCCTCTGTGTCCTGTCTGGGCCCCAGGGAACCCAGGGGCTCGTCGTCAGTCCTCTGTGCAGCTGGCCAGGGAGGGAGGCGACATATGCCTGCCACCCTTCCTCAACCCCCACAAGAAACTGGAGAGCTCATGGAACCCCCGCCAGGCCACACAGCTCCACCCAGACCCCCCGACCCCGCCCCTTCCTCCTTCCCACCCACTCTCCACTGGGTGACCTGGCCCAGGGAACCGGAAGAGGGTGAGTTTCTTGCCACCCGCCATGGAGCCAGGGGGGCAGCGTGGAACTCATGGCAACCCTCCTGCCTCAGCCTCCCACGTGCTGGGATGACAGGCATGCGCCACCACGGCCAGCGCCAGAGGGCTTCTTCTAGTGGAAAATCCCCTGAGGGTCACACAGCCGCAGTCTCGGGACCCAGGAGCAACATGGAATCCGAGAGGACGCTCTCCATGCTGGGGTCGGGAGCCGCCGGCGGCGTCACCATCCCCTTCCCCCGCCACCCGCCAAGAGCCATTCCGGGGCCTGACATTCTGTCGGCTTCACACCACCTCCCAGCGCCGGCAAGAAGCGCTTCCCGGATGAAACATCAAACATGCAAATCCGAGACAGCGCCGCACGCGACAGACTGCAGGGCCGCGGCCGGCCGGGGGAGGAGAGGAAAATAGAGATCCGCTTGGCGCTGTCTGGGCCGCATGGAAAATCCCGCAGCAGCCTCCTGCGGTGGGGTGGGGGGTCCACAGGAGGAGGCTGGCGGGGAGGGGACCTGGAGAGCCCCGACGCCAGGCCAGGGTCGGGAGACAGGGGCACTTTGTGGGCGGAGGCTGCGCGGAGGCACAGGGAGCAGGCGCAGGGGTTTGCACTAGGCGGTGGGTGAGAGCCCAGGCCCGGGGCGGAAGGCAGAGGAGGGGGAGACTGAGGCAGGGTGACAGGGACCGCAGGGAGCACCTCCATGCCCGTGGGCACCGCGTGGGCCCGCGAGCCCCCTTGGAAACCTGGGGACCAGGGCTCCCACCTGTGCCACCTTGACAGGAAGTTGCCCGCGGTGCTTCTCAAACCCGAATGTGGCCCGGAACCAGGATCTGTGGGCGAAGCTGATCCTGACCCAGAGGTCCCGGTGGTGTCCATGCCGCAGGTCTGTTTTTGTCTTGTTTTGGTTTGGTTTTTTTGAGACGGGTTTCTCCTGGCGTGGTCCAGACTGGCCTTGAACTCACCATGAAGCCCAGGCCCAGGACGACACCGGCCCCACCACACCCAGCAGGCATTGGAGACAGAAGCCCAAGCTAATGGCGGTGTCTCGGTTACCTTCTCGTGGCTGGGACAAATACCCGACACCGACAGGACAAAGGAGAGGTTTCCTCTGGATCAGAGGTTTCATTCCATGGTTGGTTAGCTCCGAGGCAGGGCGGCACGGCAGGGCAAGCGGGATCAAGGGAGGAGGAGGGGGACACATCCTTCCAGGCCACGCCCCCAGGGACCCGGCTCCTCCCACCAGGCTTCACCCATGGGGGTCTAAGTCTGGTGAGCACCAGGCCCCTGATCCAGTCATCCCCCCCAAAGCCCCACCCGCGTGTGCAGGAGGCTTTGTAGGGACATCCAGATATAACCAGGACGGGGACACAGATGTGAAAGGGAGGGGCCGCTGTGGAAGCCAGGGTACCAACAGAGGAGGGCGGCGAGCAGGGACGCATGCCAGCCCCATCCCTGGAGCTGGGCCTGCTGCCTGCCGTGGGCTGGGTGCTACTTGGCGGCACCGGGTGGGACAGTGCCAGGGAAGGTGTCACTGCCGCAGCTCAGAGAAGGAGGAAGCGATGAGCTGGAGGTGGCGGCATGGGCCCTGGCACAGGCCCTGGCCCGGAGCGCTCCCCCTAGAAGGCCTGGGTGCCAGGGAGGACTCCCCATCCTCGGCAGGCTCCGCGCCCCCTCCCCGCAGGGGAGACACGGGGTGGCGGGAGGTGATGGGCCCCGGCCAGGGTTGCCCAGCATGGAGGGGACGAACCGGCAAATGTCCCCCAGCCTGGAAGACTCTGGCTGGGTGCCCAGGCCCTGCCTGTCTTTCCTCAGGGTGAAGGAGAAGGTAGGTGCAGGGCGCCCCGATCTAGAGGAGAGCCCCCCACAACAGCTGGCCTTGACGCCCGCAGCCCTGCTCTGCCCAGGCACCTGTGGAGAGGGGGTGCAGGGAGGTGACTCCGGGAGTCGGCAGCATCAGGCGAGGACACCAGCTCTTGTCCAAGGAAGAAGGGACATTTTCACAACCAAACCCCAGTGAGTGGCTGGTCCCCACCCAGGAGCCCAGGCTGGACACCAATGTGTCCCCTGGGCCTCTGATTACCTCCCCACCACAGTCCTGGGCCCCACTCCCCTGGAGATGGCAGAAAAAGTCTGGACCCCCAGCCCTGTCTCTGTCACAGAATCCATCTCTTGGCTCCAGGCTACACACACACACACACACACACACACACACACACTCTCACACAGCCCGGGATACATCGGACTTCAAGTCAGGTGCATAGCTGCAATCCCAGCACTCTGGGAGGCTGAGGCAAGAGGACACCAAGTTGGAGCCCAACCTGGGCAATTTAGTGACTTGGTGAGACCAAGTGTAAAGGTCCCAAGTTCCATTCCCAGTACTGGATAAGGGGAGCCCCTTCCTGGAAGTGAGGTGCCTCTACTAATGCCCAGTTTCCAGCTGGCTGGTTTTCTTCTCTCAGCTTCACACTTCTTTCAGGGTCCTCAGTCCTCTCCCCTGCTGCACCCCTCCTCCAGGAATCCCCTTCTCAGAGAAAACAGAAGCTGTCAGAAGGGCTTCTTACCTCCCTCTAGAACCTTCTAGAACACTGGTGTTGAGCCTATGGGATGGTTGCTACAGAGGGCTGCTTGAGTCATAAAAGGCTCTAAAAGGTTCCCCATAGCTGTTCTAGAATCTTCTAGAAGTTTCCAAAACCTTCCAGAACCCTCTCCATGTCTGTCCTTCCTCCTCCAAATTCCACAAAAGGCTGTGCTGACCTCTTGCATCTATTCCTTCTTCAGTTTTGAACCCAGGGCCTCGAGCTACTAGAGCAACATCGACCAAAGCCACTCCCCAAGCAACTCCCTTGGCTTGCTCTCTCTCTCTCTGTCTCTCTCTCTCTCTCTCTCTCTCCCTCTCTCTCTCTCTTCCTTCCTTCTTTCTTTCTTTTTCAGCACTGGATTGAAACTAGGGCCTTCACTCTGAGCCACATTCACAGCCACCTTTGATTTTATTTTGAAACCAGTTCTCGCTAAGTCACCAAATGGCCCAGATGGCACTGGAACTTGTGATCCTCCTGCCTCAGCCTCCTAAGTGCTGGGATGACAGGCATGAGCACCATGCCTGGCTGGGAGCCGCTATATGAAGCCTCTCTGATGACTGGTGGCATTTCTGCTGCTTCTCCGTGACCCCTCCTGGGTCCTGAAAGCCCCCTGCTGTCCCTGCCCCCCGGGTAGCTCCAGCCCTTGCTGGCCTTCATGCACTGACCCCTAGGGCCGGACAGACTTGCCATCTTCCTGTGACCCGGGCACGTCCGACTCTGCGGGCCGCCATCGAAGCCCAGGCAGCCGGCTTCCTGTCCCTTGCACGGGGCCAGTATTCACAGCAGAGCCTGAGGCTGGCTCTGGTCACATGCTCATTCCCATCGCACTGCCGCCAAGCACCCACCTGCACCCCCTCCACGCCCATCCCAGCTCCTGGCCTGGCCTCTACTCCTGTTGCCCTGGACCATGATGATGGCCTCCAGTCACTCCCCACATCTGCTTTAGTCCTACAGAGGTCACCCAGATGGCACCAGGATCCCCTTCAAATGCAGATCTGACTGTGATCCCAGCACTGAGGCTGAGGCAGGAGGATCGCCTGGGGTTCAAGACCACCCTGGGCACATAGTGAGATCCTGTCTCAAAAAAACAAAAATAAATAAATAAATTTTTGTTTTGTTTTGTTGTTTATTTTGAGACAGGGTCTCACTATGTAGCCCAGGCTGGCCTTGAACTCACTATGGAGACCAGGCTGGTCTCAAAATCAGCAATCCTCCTCCCAAGTGCCAGGATTACAGACATACTACCACCATGCCCAGTCAATAAATAAAACTTTTAAAAAATGCAAACCTGATAGCCGAGCCCTGTCTCCCAGCCCAAATCCTCACTTTGGTCTGCAAAATCCCCAACCCAGTCACATACTAGGGTCAACCACACTGGCACTTCCTGGGCGTTGCTCTTTTACAGTGCTGGGACTCAGACCCTGGCCTCACACATGACAGACAGGTGCGCAATCACTCAGCAGCAGCCTCAAGCTGTTTCTCTACTTTTCAGGCAGGCTCCACTACGTTGCCCAGGCTAGCTGTGAACTCATGATCCTCCTGCCTCAGCCTCCCGAGTAGCTGGGACTACAGGTGTGGCTCCTCAGGCCTGCGACACTCAGGGCCATCACCTGAACTGTGCCCCCTGCGGGGAATGCACGCCCTCCTGTCCCTAGGGTCACTCCTCCTCATCAGGAGGCATCCTTACCACCGGCCCTGCTCCTCTGCTTGCTCGCTGTTAGAACTTCTACCTCAGTGTCCCCCGAGCCCATGTACTCACAGGCAGGGCTTTGGGGAAGTGGGGGGACTTGTGGCTCTGACCAGCATGCCCCAGAGCTCTGGTGCCTGGGGTTGCAATCAGTAAAGTATCTCTGGCCTGCACAGTCCTGTGGTGAGCCACTCTTCACACCAGAATTCACAAGCCAGGCACACTTTATCAACCATACTTCTGTTTTCTTTGTCTTTTTTTTTTTTTTTTTTTTTTTTGCAGCACCAGGGATTGAACTCACAGCCTCGCACCTGCCAGACAGGCACTTAAGCTGCTGAGCCAAACTCCCGGCCCTGGTTTTTTGAGGCAGGGTCGCACTATGCAGCTCAGGCCGGCCTTGCACTCGCGTTGTAGCCCAGGCCGGCCTCGAACTCACAATGCTCCGCCTACCTCAGCCTCCCGAGTGATGGGATTAAAGGCGTGTGCCACCTCGCCCGGCTTTTCTTTGTCTTTTTGAGGAAGGGTACAGGACTAGGGCCTTTGCGCTGACTACACACTTAGACCTTACTTTTATTTATTTATTTTTTGTGGAACCGGGGATCGAACTCACAACTTTGCACCTGTCGGACAGGTATTTAAGCCAGTGAGCCAAACTCCTGGCCCTGGTTTTTTGAGGCAGGGTTGCACTATGTAGCTCAGGCCGGTCTTGCACTCCTGTTGCAGCCCAAACCGGCCTTGAACTCACAATGCTCCTCCTACCCCAGCCTCCTGAGTGCTGGAATTAAAGGCATGCACCACCACACCTGGCTCCTAGACCTTTCTTTTTTATATATTTTTTTATTTTTGGTACCAGGAATCAAACTCACAACTTCATGCTTGCCAAGCAGGTGCTTGTACTGCTGAGCTGAATCTCCAGCCCCGTTGATTTTTGTTTTTGTTTTTGTTTTTCACTAAGTCTCTAAATTCCCCAGCCTGGCCTCCAGTTTGCCATCCCCCTGCCTCAGTCTCCCCAGTGCTGGGATCATAGGTGTGCATCACCGTGCCCAGCTTCTATTTTGTGATGAATCATCACTGATGACAGGACTCCTATAGCATCCCTGACTTGGGGTGACACAGGGACCAGAGAAAGGGAGCCGCCAGACTGAAGTCACCCAGTGCTCAGTGGTGAGCCTCACCCTCACCAGGGGGAGAGGACCACATGTCCTGTGGGCACCTCTGGGGTAGGCTCTGGGCTTCCTGAAAGGTATCTGCTATTCAGATGCACCAGAGCTCAACTCTCCTCTGCCCTGGGCTATGTGACCCCATGAAAGTACCTAAACCTCTCTGATCCTTTCTTTGTATGCTAAACAGGCAAAAATGCCTCTCTCCCATAAGAAAGTAAAACAGTGACACCTGTGTAAGTCCCGTGTGCAGGGGCCAGGTCCTTACTGTTCTTTAGACCCTGATACAGGGCCCCGCCCTGGAAGGCACTGGGTTGCTAGGGAGAATTAATCCCTCACCCACCCGCCCTCCGCCCTCCAGCGAGTCCCCTTCTGTTGCTGGCGGATAGCGGCATCTAGTGGACACGTATGAAACTGCAGTCTGACCAAGGCCCTCATCACGCTGTCCTGCAGTCCTCCAAATACCCATCCCAAGGTGGGGATTGAACACCAGGCCACAGAGTACTAGGCGAGTGCTCTACCGGTGAGCCATATCCCCGGTTCTTTTTCTTCTGTTTTGAGGCACGGTCTTGCTATGTAATTCTTAATTCTTTTTTTTTTTTTTTTACAGCACCGGGGATCGAACTCACAGCCTCATGCCTGCCAGACAAGTGCTTAAGTCACTGAGCCAAACTCCCGGCCCTAGTTTTTTGAGGCAGGGTTGCACTATGTAGCTCAGGCCGGCCTTGCGCTTGCGTTGTAGCCCAAGCCAGCCTCGAACTCACAACGTTCCACCTACCTCTTGCTATGTAATTCTAACTGGCTGTGAATTCACTATGTAGCCCAGGCTGGCCTCAAACTCGCAGCAATCTTTTTGCCTCAGCTTCCCACGTGCTGGGATGACAGGTGTGTGCCACCAGCTAGGCTCCCAACCCTTTTTGATAAAATTTCATTTTGAAGAGCTGGGCATGGTGGCACATGTCTGTCATCCCACACTCAGGAGGCTGAGGCAGGAGCATCATTGCAAATTTGAGACCAGCCTGGGCTACAAAGTGAGCTCAAGGCCAGCCTGAACTGCAAAGTGAGACCCTGTCTCAAAAAAATAAAAATTTTTTTCATTTTGAGGTGGGTGTGGTGGTGCACACCTGTTATCCTAGCACTCAGGAGCCCGAGGCAGGAGGATCGCCTGGAATTTGAGGCCAAGGTGGGCTACATAGTGAGACGCTGTCTCCAAAACTCAATAAATCAATCACTCAGTCAGTCTTTAAAAATCTGTACTCTGCCTTGGGTGAGCATTCATTAGCTGCCTGCTGTGCACAGGCCACGGAGCCAAGACCTAGAAAAACAAGGCACAGGATATAAAATGACTGCAGAGGGAAGCAAGGGAGAAAACACAAATAATTATAACCTTGGGTCATTGCCTTAGCCTTTTATCTTAAACTATTTAAGGAAAGTGTGAACATGATGTAGGGGGACTGGCACCCTGGACA
Source organism: Dasyprocta punctata (assembly GCA_004363535.1). Taxonomy (NCBI): domain Eukaryota; kingdom Metazoa; phylum Chordata; class Mammalia; order Rodentia; family Dasyproctidae; genus Dasyprocta; species Dasyprocta punctata. Next base: position 10,876 of record RJWM01028241.1, on the reverse strand, counting down.
GTGGCTTCTGGGGACATTTTCACAACTGCTACAGAGATTCTGAAGCAGTGCTAGTGCCAGGAGGTGAAAGCCCTGGTGAAAAGATTCCCCCAGGAGTCCCCTGGCCCAGCATCCCCGTTGAACACCCCCAAGGCCCCTGGGTGGCATGGGTCATATAAACCTGGGCAGTCAGAGAAGACTCCATGGAAGAGGCGGTATTTCAAATGGGCCTTGGAGCACCAAGGCGGAGGGGGCAGGCACCCGGGGCATACTGTATGGTAGGCCATGTTGCACACAGTGCCAAGTAAAGCGGGTGAGGCTGGACAGGAGGCTAGAGGCCAAAGCATAAAGGGCCCCACAGTCAGGCTAAGCAGCTGCATCTGAAAAAATAGGGGCCCACTGTGTAAGACAGAACCTGGTGGGATCCCAGTCAAGTGAGATCCCAGGATCAGGCCGGTGGCCACTGTGGTGATCCAGGCTGGGTACGGAAAAGGGGCCAGTTGGGGTGAGGATGGCCAGGGGTACAAGAGATCCGGGGGGCAGAAGCAGGGGGAGGTGTGGGAGTGGGAGGCTGCTGCTCAGATCAGGGGACCCTGCCGGGAATTTTGGGACATTAAGTCTTGGGAAGGTGATTGGGGAGGGTTGTCCCCAGGATGGGCCGGGTGGACCGGAGCTTGGTCAGCAACTGGGAGGGTGTAGCGGCCGGAGGAAGAGGGCAGGAGTGGGCTGGAGGGAGGGGGAGGAGCCGGCCAAAGACAGGAGGAATGAGCTCCCTTATTTGATTGATTGATAGATGATAGAGAGATAGATAAAGGGTCTTGCCATTAGAACTTACAGAGATCCTGCCTCAGGCTCCAGTGCTGGGATGACAGGTGTTCGCCACCAGCCCAGCTGGCTTCCCTCGCTCATTTTAAAGCCTCCTGAGGCCTGAGGGAAGAGAGCTAAACTGAACCTGGACCTTTGGAAACAGAACCAGGCAGCCTTCTGAATGTCCAGTGGTGTCACAGACCTGGAGAAGCAGGGACAGGGCCGGCTGTCGTGGCGACTCTGGGGCAGAAGTCAGGCTAAGGGGCCCGTGGGCCTGGAGGCAGCGGCTGGCTGGGGAGACAGGGGTCTGACCAGATGAGCAAGTGTCACCCTGGGCCATCAGAGACCTGACAAGTGGGGCAAAGAGCACAGGCCCAGAGGAAGGGGACTCAGCGCCCCAGAGGCTAAATCCCTTACCCCCAGAGGGGAGGAGAGTCCAGCCAGGGAGGGAGCCAGGCTGTGGACACCGGGGACCCTAGCCCCAGAAACCGGGGTGCTCCTCGTCTGCTCTGGACAGAACCGGGGATGGGTGGCGGAGGCAGCTCAGCCTGACTGTCCCCTCCCCCATATTGTTCCGTTAGGACTTGTGTGACCCCAGCCTCCCCCAGCAGGTCCAGGCAGGTCTCTGCTTTCTGGGCTGGGGATGCGGCTCAGTGGTAGAGTTCTTGCTTTGCACGCTCAAGGCCCTGGGTTCCATCCCCAGCACCACCAAAAAAAAAAAAAAAAAAAGAGAAAAGTCTCTCTTCTCTGGGACTTCAGTTCTATCCTGGGGGCCAGGTGTGGCTCAGGGGCAAAGCACAGGCTGGGGTCTGTCTGCCAGGCCTTTCTCACCAGCACTGCAGGAAGAAAAACACAAGTTTCTATAGTGGGCCGCATGGTGCAACCCGAAAAGACACGTCCACGTTCTGACCTCCAGAAGCTGCGGGCGCGGTGAAGAGAGGTTTTATGCCTATGCCAGAGCGTGGCCTGTAATCACAGCACTCGGGGAGGCTGAGGCCGACTGAGGCAGGAGAATCGCCGTGAGTTTGCAGCTCCATGAATTCAAGGCCAGCCTGGACTACACAGCGAGACCCTGTCGCAGACCTCCCCTCCCAAAAAACCCCAAGCTGGTGTGACTGGTTATGGCAACCCGAGGACTGGAACTCTGCTCCGAGGCTGGAGGGTCAGGAAGTGCCTGGATGGCCCCGCCCTGACCCGCTCCAAAGAAAGCTCACTCCCCAAGGAGGCTGCTCCAGGTCTGACCAAAAGGTGTGGTTTTTAACTCACCGCCACCCGCTTCCAGGTTACAGGTTAACCCCTTCCCGGGCCAGGGGAGCCCTGCACCCTCTTCCCCTCCCTCACTCAGCCCCAGGGAGACCAAAGCCAAGCCGGGCAGCACTAGAAATTTTAAAAGCAGGGGCTCTGCCTTTCCCAACACCTCCCCAGAGCGGGTTTTCTCCCCGCACCCCAAGCCTGCCTTCTCCCCCGCACCGCTATCTCCACTCTTGCGGGGCAGATAAGCCAGGAACCCTGAGACCCAGCAGAACGGGCGCCTCACCCACCCCGGCTGCCCTCCCTGCCACACAGCTGGAGGGGGACCCGAGGGTCCGCAGGGTTCACAAAGGCCAGATGTTAAGAGAGCAGTGCCCCCCCACCCGACCACCCCCTCCCCTCCCCCAGGGCAAGGAAAAAAAAAACCCCGAAAGCAGACAGTTTTGAAAACAAACACAACTTCTTTTGTGGTGCAAAACAGTTTTTCAAGAATCTGCTCTATGCAAACAACTTTTTATAAAGCATTTTCACAGAAAAGGAGACAAGCCCTTCTCCAGGGTCCTGTGTGGGAAGTGCCCCTCCCTCACCCACCTGAGGGGAAGACGGGGTGCGATTCCCTAGTGCAGTGCGGCTCCAGGGGCCACAGGGTCCCTCTCAAGCTGGGCAACCTGACCGCCATTCTCCCGGCAGGGGTGCAGGCCTAGGCCTGGCCGAGGGCAATTCGAAGTCACCCTAGGGGACTCCAGGGACCCACCCAGCCGGGCGTGGCCCAGGCCCCGCACTCCCGGCCTGCAAAAAGGGACCTCTGACCCCCGGCCTAATCCCCGGCCCCGCCGCCTCGGATCCATCAGGCCCTGACAACCCGAGGTGCCTGGGGCTGGGGAGGGAGCCGAGGGTGTCGCAGGCACGGTCTCATCCGTGGCAAACCCTGTCGCTTGGAACTCCAGGAGAGTCCTCTCCTTGACCACTCTACAAGGGGCTGCTGGTTGGTCATCACTCCAGGGGAACGAGTCTGAGTCTGGGTGTCCGAAGAAAGCACTTGGGCCTGCCCTCGACCAGTCCCCTCCTGAATCCACCAGAGGACCTCGAGAGGCGACTCGTTTGGTCTGATTTTATTGATCTCTTCCACCTTCCATTACTTTCCCTGGGACAATCTCCTGCCCTGTCCCCAGGCAAAGTCTGCTGGAGACCTAACCGGGTCCCTGGGCCCTGTCCCTCTTAAGCATGGACTGTGCTGGGGGAGGGGAGGATTAGCAAGGTGGAGGTTTCTCTTCCACCTAGCAAACCTATGAACTGAAAGCAAATGTTAAACTGGGGGTGGGGGAGACTCCAAAACCGGGCAAAAAAGGGAAAGTTGGTGGCTGAGACAGCAGCTCTCAACAATCAGGAGGTCACCTGAACTTGGGGGTCCTAGAAGGGCACAGTAAGGGGTGACCTGGCGCCTTTCCTCAGCAGGGCTCGGTGGTACTGGCTCTAAGGCCTGCGGGTAGCCAAGGGTTAAAAGTTGTGCGGTGGGGGTGGGGTGGAGCCCCCCCAGGGAGCTGCCAATCACTCTCGCGGCCCCTCCACGGCCCCCACACCTCAGGCTCGCCCTGGGACACAGAAACAACCGGTTTGTCCATCATCATGGTCTCTCTAGCTCCCCTTTTTGGGGTCTGGGAGCGGTGGCCTCCTTCGCTGTACCCCACAGCACCGGGGTAGGAGAGAAGGGCAGAAATTCGTGTCACTCTGCTGTCCCCCGACTGTGGCCCTCGGCTCCTCCTCGGAGATGAGCTGGACGGAGGTCACCCGGGTCTGTGGCTTACGCGGATCAGTCACTCGAGTCCCCACACCCGCGGAGCTGAAAGCGTCGAAAACAGGCAGAAGTGAGAAGCCAGGCTCTGTCCTCCGAGCACGGCGTCCCCTGCTGTCCTCCATAGCTGCAGAGGTGTCCCCGCTCAGAATTCTTCCAGGTTGGCCCCCCAAAACTTACAACCGGGGGGCTCCGGGACCGCAGGGCCCCCCACCTGCCACTGCCACACGGGGTGGGCGGGCGGGGGCCGGGCGTTGGCCTGCAGGCGCAGGGAGGCGGCGGGCCGCAGGTCCCCGTCCTCACCCACCACCAGGGCCGGCGTGCAGGGAAAACAGCTGAGCAGGCTGAAGGTGCCGGTCGGGTGCAGCGCGGGCGCGGGGCGGCGGGGCGGCGCGCGCGCCGGGGGCGGCGGGCGCCGGGCGGACGCAGGGCGGCGGCGCTTCTTGGTGGCGCCCTTGGCCAGGGCCTTCGCGGGTGGCCGCTCGGGACCGCGGCGCAGGCTCGGCGTGTCCACGGCGAAGCCCTTTGCATAGCACCAGAGTTTGGAGCGGCGGATCAGGCGGTCGAAGTGTTCCTGGCGGAGGTCGCTGGGTGCGGCCGTCGAGGGGTCTCCGGCGGGTGCCTCGGGCGGGGGGCGTTCGTCTTGCTCCGGCGGCGACAGGGCGGGGCCCGCAGGTGGCGGAGAGCTGGCGGTGGGCCGAGGTTGGGACTCGAGGCCCGGGGTCGGCGCGGGCGGAGCCTCCTGGGGACACCGGGGCTCGGGGCAGCGGGCCGGAGGTGCGCAGGGGCCTCCGCCCTCTTCCTCCCGCCCGTCGCCGGGGCGCGGGGCGGCGTCCGCATTCTCGAGGGCCTCAGGGCTCGGGGTACGGGGCCGTACGGGCTGCTTCAGGCCGTCCGGGTCGCCGCCGCCACCGGGCCACGGGGAGGCGCGGGGACCCAGGCCCCGGGAGGGCGCGCGCGGCTTGGCCAGGGCGCAGAAGGCAAGGGCGCGCAGGCATAGCGGAGAGAACTCCTGGGTCTCCCGGGGCGGCTTCCGGGGCGAGGGGGCGCACGGCGACCCCCGCGGGGACGACGGGACCGCCAGGCGGGGAGCGGGGCACAGAGTCTCCATAGCGGCCCCCGGCGCGGAGGCCCGGGGCCCAGCGGCGCGGTGCCCCGGCTGCGCGCAGAGCCCACGGGCGAAGGGAACATCGCCCCCCTCGACGGGGAGGCCTCGACTCGCGGGCGCCCCCGGCCCCTGGCCCCTCCCGGCCCTCGTCACGCGGCCCCGGCGGCGCTCGGACTCCTGGGTCCCCGCGGTCCCCGCGCGGCCAGCGCGCTTCCTGCCGCCGCCTTCCCTGCGCGCCGCGGTCCGGCGCCCCCTCTCGAACGGTCCGGAGCGCCCGGGGCGGGGCCAACGAAGCGGCCGGCGAGCGCGGGAGGCGGGAAGGAGCCCGGGCCGGTACCCAGTGCCGGGGCCCAGGCAGCGGAGAGGGCGCCTTCCGCCTGCTCGGCTCCTTTCTTCCCTGCTGGCTCCGGAGACCGCGTTCTGGAGAACTGCCCCCTCGCTGCCCCAATACCAGCGCCGCCGCCCGGAGCCCGCCGCCCATTGGACCGTGCGCCCGTGACGTAGAAGGCCCCGCCCCCGGCCCGCCCCCGGCCCCATTCGGCACACAGACACACACACGTGGACCCGGCGCGGCGGCCGCTGCAGCGGGGGAGGCGGGGGACGGGGGCCGGCGCGGGTGGCACCGCGAGGCCCGGAGGCGCCGCCGCACGTGCCCAGGTGGCCTGCGGGCTGCTGCTGGTGCGGGCCAGCCCGTGGCTCCCCTGCGGCGCTCGCCGCCGCCGCCGCATCTGTGAAATGGGAACGTTCCTGTGCACCCGCAGGGCGCATGGAGACACGTGAGTCAGCAGAGCCAGCCTTGCTCCACGTGCGCCCGGGGCCAGAGCGGAGCCCGGTCGGCGCTGCGGTTCGCCTGTCATCCCAGCGCTCGGGAGGCTGAGGCCGGAGGGCTGCGAGCTCGAGCCCAGCCTGGGCAGTTGAGCGGCTTAGCGAGACCCAGTCGCAAAATAAAAAATGAGGGGGCCCCTGGGGTGTAGCGCAGTGCAAAGGCCTTAGGTTTACCGGAGCCCGGCTCTGCGGACAACGCTCGAACCCCCGGGACTGTGTCCTTCGAGCTCTGAGCTGCCCAGATGAGCTGAAGAAGCCAGAGGAGGGGACACACGGGCCCTGACACTCGACCCCCGCAGAGAGGAAAGCAAAGGAATAGAGATTCTCCCCGCAGCCCAGCGCTCCGTGCTTCCAGCCCGTCACCCTTTAGTCCCTGCAGGGCTTACTGGGTTTTTTGTTTTGTTTTTGTTTTGAGACAGGGTCTCACTGTGCAGTTAAAGCTGACCTTAAACTTAATGTGTAGCCCAGGCTGGCCTCCAACTCGCGGCTATCCTCCTGCCTCAGCCTCCAAAGTACCGGGATTGCAGACTGCACTATCTGCCTGGTCTTGTGTGGCTTACTATTATACGACAGTCTGTGAGTGTGTCGTTCCTCGAGTTATGCGACAGACTGTGTGTCATTTCTAGGGTTGGTCCCTCCCGTTATCCTAGCATTGAGCTGGTGATGCCTTGGCTATCCCAGCAAAAAGAGTACCTTGTTCTGATGCCAGAAGTGTGCCCAGACTTAGCAGGTGCCAGGAGATATCCGTGAATGAAGAAATGGGTGACAGAAGGCTGGGTGTGGTGGTGCACGCCTGTGATCCCAACCCCTGGGAGGCTGAGGCAGGAGGATCACCATGAGTTTGAGGCAAAACTGGACTATATAGTGCGACCTTGTCTCAAAAAGAAAGAAAGAGAGAAAGACAGAAAAAAATGACAGTGAGTGATGAAGGTATCTCTGGGATATTTCTCTCTTCATAAAGATCAGGTTGTAGCAAGACACAATGGTAGGAGCCTGTGATCCCAGCAACTGGGAAGGCTGAGGCAGGAACTTTGCAATTTCAAGCCCAACCTCAGCAATTTAGGGAGATCTGGTGTCAAAAAATAAAAGAGTGGAAGGATGCAGTTCAATGGGAGAACCAGGGTTCAGTACCAAATTTACATAAAGAAATAAATAAAATAAATCAAGCTGCTGGAATATGACAGCTGGTGAGAAGTATGCTGAGGGACTGGAGGGAAACACCTTGGTCTTGGGTCAGGGCAAGAGAGGGCTTCTCTAGCTGGGCGTGGTGGCACACGCATTTGTAATGCCGGCACTCAGGAGATTGAGGCAAGTGGATTACTGTGAGTTGGAGGCCAGCCTGGGCTACATAGCAAGATCCTACTTCAAAAAACCAAGAAAATTCCAGCACTCAGGAGGCTGATGTAGGAGGAGCATTGTGAGTTCGAGGCCAGCTTGGGCTACAACGTGAGTGCAAGGCCAGCCTGAGCTACATAGTGTGACCCTACCTCAAAAAACCAGGGCTGGGAGTTTGGCTCAGTGGCTTAAGTGCCTGTCTGGCAGGCGTGAGGCTGTGAGTTCAATCCCTGGTGCTGCAAAAAACAAAACAAACAAACGAACAAAAACCAAGAAGAAAAAAAGAAGAGAAAGCTTCTATAAGGGGACGGCAGTGTGGCCATGGGCACCTCCTGGCTGTCCCAGTGACGGGGGCACTGTTTCCCTATGTGATATCAAATCATGTCTGGGTGTACAGGGATAAAAAGGGTGTTCTCCCCAAGCCAAGAGGTGAAAGCTGGAAGTAGAGTACCAGGGTTGGTAGTGGGGCGCTCTGTCCCTCCTACTCCCCAGGTCCTCTTTGGCAAAGTCTCCCTACAACTGTCATAGGGGTCCCTTTCGGGTCACCTCTCCAGGCTAGGTCTGGCCCCAGGGTCCTGATGGCCCCTCCAATGCTGTCCCACACATATGCCTGACCCAGTTTGGACGCTGCTTCACGGGCATGAACAGCGGTGCCAGGTTTCTGTAGCGTTTGTGGCAGGGACCTTCCTGCACCGGCCGTGCTCAGCCTTGGAGCTCCAACACCTGGAACAGGGCCCGCAAAGACTTTTTTTTTCTTTTTCTTTCTTCTCTGTGGTGCTGGTTTTATTTTTTTTTATATATATATATATATTTTTTTTTTTGTGGCACCAGGGATCAAACTCACAACCTCGCGCCTGCCACACAGGCACTTAAGCCACTGAGCCAAATTCTCGGCCCTAGTTTCTTGACGCAGGGTTGCACTATGTAGCTCAGGCCGGCCTTGCCCTCGCGTTGTAGCCCAAGCTGGCCTCGAACTCACAACGCTCCTCCTACCTCAGCCTCCAGAGTGCTGGAATTAAAGGCGTGCATCCCCACACCTGGCTCCCGGAATTTGGTTCTTTAGGCGGGACCTTGCTCCGGGCTCCCGTGACCTGGGGCCATCGAGGCACCTTTTTTAGAGGGCTTGGACGGGGGGGCCACTGTGCAGAACCCCTAGACACTCTGAGGCTCCGTGTCGCCCTCGGCGAGGAGGGATAGCTGCGGCTTCCCGGCGACAGTGTCAGGAGGGTGAGACGCGGCGGTCACCCTTGCTGAGCCGTCGCTACAATTCCCACCGCCTGAGGTAGGGGGCGCTCGACCCCTCAGCCCGAGCTGGGGGCGCCACCTCCTTCCCTGGGGAGAAAAGCAGGGACAGACTGCGGGCGGGGTCGCTTCGGCCACCTCCAGCGTAAGGCACGGCAGAAGCCCGGGGACCTGGAGCTAGCCGGTCCACTTCTTTGTCCGTCGGGTCTCACTCAGCAGCGAGGACCGGTGAGCAAGGGCTGCGCCCAGAGACCTGCGCAGTCCCGCTCCGCCCCGGGAAGGGCCCCCGCACTGCCGCGGCTCCGCGCAGGACTCCAGGCATCTGGTAACTTAGCCATCCTGTGAGTTACTGTGTGTGTGTGCGCGCGCGCGTCCCCACACTCACACTCCTGGAGGTTGAACCCAGAGCCTTTGCACTGAGCTACATTCCCTTTTAAATTTTTATTCTTGCTGAATTGCTCAAGCTGGGTTCGAATTTGAGATCCTCCTGCCTCAGCCTCCTAACAATGCTGGGATTACGGGCACGCACCACCGTGCTGCTTTAGATACTGTTTATTAGAATGTAGTAAAAATAAAATATGTACCATAGTTAACCCAGTTTCCAATGTGACATGCATTTACAGAGTTATTCAATCATTTTAATAAATAATCCAGTTTTAGCACATTGCTGTGAAATCCCTCATCCCTGTTCATCCCTGTATGGAAGCTCCCGGCCCCATTTCCATCCCCAGGGGTACTGATTCACTTTCTATCTCAGTCTCCTTTTTCCTACAAATGGGATCCTGCCATACGTGAGTCTCTACGTCTGACTTCTTCCTCAAGAGCTTTAACTTGAGAAAAAAACAAAACACACACACAGAGAAGTAGAAAGAAAAAGAAAAAGAAATTTCTTTGCAGTCCATGCTCTAGGTGTTGGAGCGCCAAGGCTGAGATGGATCTGTGTTCTGGCATGGATTAATAGTTTGTTCCTTTTTTTTTCTCCATGATTTGAGATGGTATTTTAATTTTTAAATATATGTTTGTCTTTGAGGTTTTCTGCTGTCTTCTCAGAGCAGCCTGCATATAAGTTGGGAGCTGTCATAGGTATCATACTCCCTGTGTCCACCTGAAGAATTCCTTTGCATTCAGAAACTGGAAAAAGCAAATTCAAGATGGTTGAGACCCCAGCTGCTCCTAGAATTCCAACCACCATGACGTTTAAAAACATGAACAACAGGGCCGGGGATATGGCTCAGTGACACAGCGCCTGCCTGGCAAGTATAAGGTCGTGAGTTCAATTTCCAGCACCAAAAAATAAATAAATAAAAATAAAAACGTGAAGAATGTGTGAAACGCTACTCCAGAAGCTACACAGAGCTTTTCTGAGCTTTTCCATACACTGACACATTACCTTACATGAGAGGAATTTCAGGTAATTTGCCAGCTAAAGCATTGTCATCTGCAGTGGTTTCTGTGTTCCTGATAAGGTACTGGCTGGTGGTCTGCAGTGAATTCATACTTAGCTTTTGGAGAGGTTGGGAAGGTTAAATAAAATGTCATTATCTCTGTAAATAGAGTACAACATACTTTCTTCCAAAGGAAGCGTGTAGTTTGAATGTGTGGGTATGCCCTGGTCCTTAACTACAATACCAATTTCAATAACATCCTGTTGTTGATCTTGTCTTCCATCACTCTCTACTACCTCCTCTTTTTTTTTTTTTTTTTGTGGCACTGGGGATCAAACCACAACCTCACAACCGCTAGGCAGGCACTTAAGCCACTGAGCTAAACTCCTGGTCCTAGGTTTTTTTTTGTGTGTGTGTGTGGCACCGGGGATTGAACTCACAACCTCGTGCCTGTCAGACAGGCACTTAAGTCACTGAGCCAAACTCCCAGCCCTGGTTTTTTGAGTTAGGGTCGCACTGTGTAGCTCAGGCCGGCCTTGTGGTCGCTTTGCAGCCCAAGCTGGCCTCGAACTCACAATGTTCCTCCTACCTCAGCCTCCCGAGTGCTGGAATTAAAGGGCCACCACACCCGGCCTATTTTATTTTTAACTAATTAATTTTTTGTTTTGTTTTGGCACCAGAGATCAAACTCATAACCTCGAGCCTGCCAGACAGGCACTTAAGCCACTAAGCCAAACTCCTAGTCCTAGTTTTTTGAGGCAGGGTCGCACTATGTAGCTCAGGCCGGCCTTGCACTCGCATTTTAGCCCAAGCCGGCCTGGAACTCACAACGCTCCACCTACCTCAGCCTCCTGAGTGCTGGGATTAAAGGCGTGCGCCACCACGCCCAGGCTATGGCCCTCGGTTTTTGAGACAGTGTCGCACTATGTAGCTCAGGCTGACCTTTCACTCACATTGTAGCCCAAACCGGCCTGGAACTCACAATGCTCCACCTACCTCAGCCTCCCGAGTGCTGATTGATTTATCTATTTATTTATTTATTTATTCATTTCCAGAACTGGGGATTGAACTCACAACCTTGCGCCTGTCAGACAGGCGTTTAAGTCACTGAGCCAAACTCCCAGCCTGATTTATTTTTAATTAAAAAAAAAA
>RJWM01028240.1:0-25824 GCA_004363535.1 Dasyprocta punctata | reverse complement strand
AATTCCAATATGAGTAAATTTATGAACAACTATACCAATAAAATGCTAAATATTAATGATTTATGAATTTCAATTAAAAAGCAGAGAATTCACTTTTGATAATCAAAAATATGGCTCAACTATATGCTATCATTAAAAAATTCAGCTTAAAAACATTGGAAATCAGTATGAAAAAATATACTATAGAATCATTAATTAATGATGTCAGAGTGGGTATATTAATATCCATTTGATCTTGTTTTGTAAACCTATGTTACTATTGTGGATTTGCTGGTGTCGTTTGTTTGTCTCTTTTGCTTTTTGTCTTTCTTATGTGTCTTTTTTCTCTTAAATAAAAAAATAAATAAAAAATAAATAAATAAATAAATATCAAAGCTGGTTACTGTAATATTATTACACAAAAATGCACAATAGAATTGTAGTTATTAAGGAGGCACATGAGCAAACGTTGATAAAAAATAGAGGCTTTGCATTTTCATATAAATATTATTCTTAACTAATAAGAAATGAAGAGTAGAAAATACCTAGTATTAACATTAATTTGTCTGATCTTGAATTTAGCAAGTGTATAAAAGAACTAAAACAAGTTAGTTCCATTTTAGAGATGTGGGAAAACAAAGCATACAGACCTGCCAGCAGACCTGGGTTACAAAATGTACATTTTTTAATATCTAAAGGATTACTAAATAATTTCCATTACCAAATAATTCAGGTAATGATTTGCAAATCACTAAATGGTTTGCAATCACTAAAGAAGGGCAAATAGTAAGAACAGGAACAGCAGCAGCATTTTCCATTTACTGAGCATTACATTTTAAGAGCAATACAGTATCTACTGAGTATCTATTACTATATGAGAGACCTTAGGCTGAATATGAAAAAATTTATCTTGTTAACCTTTACAATCTTACTGGTATAGTTCTAATGCCTAATTACATTATTAGCCACGAAGTTTGTTATATAACAGATGTTTATAAGCCTTTGTTAGTGAATGAATCAATCCTTTTAGAAACAAAATATATAAAGCAGGCCCTTAACTCTGTTAAATAATAAAATTATGATGGTGCAAGACAGCATAAAAAAATAAATAAATTTGGAGAAAGACGATAAGAGAAAAGAAGTAAAAAATGTTAAATGGACAAATGCCTAATTTTTATAGGTTGCAATGAATTTCTAGATGTACTGTTAAGGATAAATGAAAAGAAAACACTGAATACTTTGAATAAAGATTCAGATAACTATCAGGTAGAGAAGTTACATGTTTTAAATAATTCTTAAGAAGTTTAATCTAAGATAAATAATAAAATTTTGCTATGTGTTTTTATATACAGACTTCCAATAAATAATCTGGCATACAAATAAGTGAAGCAAAAAAAATTTTTAATTAAAGGGAAAAAAAAAACAAGTGAAGCACACAGAAAATCTTTAAAATCAGCTTCAGAAATAAGACAACTGCTCTCAATTCCTTTCCACATGCTCCCCCTAGTGGCAAGAACTCCAAGAAAACAAATGAAAATTAAACCGATAAGCTCCGAAGAGGCTTCACAATGCTTCCTTCACCTGCTTTAAAAAATACATTGGAATTCCTCTGTATCACCTCTTCTGAGACGGACAAATGTCATAAGTCCAAGATGTATCCTCTTTCTTGAAGCCACCTGAGCTACAATCACAATGCTGGTGGATTCTGGCCATCTTATATAATTGCAACAAACCTGGGTTCCTAGACCCTTAGACATCAGAAACAAGTATTGAGTTCTTGAGATAATTTGGGCATTTCAAATGCCGAAAGACACTGAGCCATCACAAGAGATGAAATGCGAACCCCACCAAAGAAATTGGCAAGTATCTTTGCCTCCAGGAGAAATGTATCAACTTAAAGTTAGATCAGCACTGCTTTTCTCTCACGCTAGTAGTAGTTGTATTAGTTATTTTTCTCATTGCTGAGACAAAACACCCAACACTCAAAGTTAAAGGAGAAATGGCTTATTTCAGCTCACAGCTTGTAGACATTTCAGTCCAAAGTTGGCTGGCTCCAAGGCAGGGTGGCATGGCAGTTAGACATTGCAGAGGACAAATAGTTCATGGCAGGCAGAAGGCTGCAAAATAGCAAACCAGCAGCAAGAGCAGCAGCAAGAGACAAGCAGCAACAGCAGCCTACTGGTAAATGTATTTACCAAAGGATTGATATGGGCTGGGTATTACATTAAGTGATATAGACACAGCAACAGGTGTTACAAATTTGACCTAAAATGTTCCCCAAAAGTCTCTTATGTTCAGAGGTGAGGGTTTTGGAGGGTAACTGGATCATGGGAGCATGATATTCATCCGTGGTTAAGCCACAGAATTCAGAGCTGAATGCTCTGTTAGGAGGTGGTGTTGGTGGAAACAAGCAACCACTGGGGCATGGCCTAGCAAGTATATTTCCCTCCCTGGCTTCTCCCTTCTCTCTCTGCTTCCTGACCACCAATATGTGAGCACCTTTCCTTTCCCAGGTCCTTCTACCATGCCCTTTCTCCCTTAGAACCAGCTAACCACAGACTGAAACTGTGTCAAAATAAACCTCGTCTTCTAAATTTTAAGTGTTGAGTATTTTGTCCAAGTAACGAAAAGGTGACTAAGACAGGAGTGGTCTCTACCATCATGGTGGACACAAATAATAAGCTCAGGGACATGGGAAAACTGGGTTACTATAGGCGTCCAAAAGAGTGGCACCAAATCTTCCCGTTGTACCTATGTGTGAGGGGGGAGGGATCCAAGGGATATGAAGGATAGGCTAGGAGGAAAAGGGGCTCTAAGTTGAGAAAGCACCATATGCAAAGGCCATGCATAAGAAGGAACAAGATTAGAAAAGTGTGCTTGCTTACTACAACCCTCTCTTCTGGACCTCTTGCCTTATAATCTCTCCCAAATAGAAACGTTTAAAAATATGTGCCAATACTATCACTTCTTGGTAATTATGACAAAAGTGTTTCACCCTCAAATGAACTAAAGGATTACTTTTTAACATTTCCATAACACTAATATATTAAGGCTTTGTGTAGAAGGCTATTAGTAATTTTGTTTTAGTTTCTCAGTTATAGTACAAGTTCTTGGTGAGCAGAAATCCTTGCAATCCTTATATATCCTTTTTTTTTTTTTTTTTTTTTTTTGCAGCACCGGGGATCGAACTCACAGCCTCGCACCTACCAGACAGGCGCGTAAGCTGCTGAGCCAAACTCCCAACCTTGGGTTTTTGAGGCAGGGTCGCACTATGTAACTCAGGCTGGCCTTGCACTCAAGTTGTAGCCCAAGCCGGCCTCGAACTCACAACGCTCCGCCTACCTCAGCCACCGGAGTGCTGGAGTGCTGGGATTAAAGGCTTGCGCCACCACACCCGGCACAATCCTTACATATCCTAACAGAAATCTTTCCACATAGAAAATCAAAGAATATATATTTATGTATTTTCCTGTCTCTAAAATTATAGTTCAAAATACTCATATGATTGCATAATATTCCAACTTGGAACACTTCTCTAAGTTATTGAATCACTTTAAGAATACTTAAGATATTTCCAATTTTTCACAAGTAGCATTATAATAATAATCACTTTTTAAAATCTTAGGTACACATGTGATTATTTTAAGATAGTTTCTTAGAAATAAAACTCTGGCCAGTCACCTTTTAGAGCTTCATATACATCAATAAATGGCTTTCCGTATTATATTGTACTACTTACACTTCTGCCAGGAATGTGAATACCCCTATCTAATTGCGTATTTGCTAACATTGAGAATTATCATTTTTTAAATCTGTAATAGATAATGATACATCTTTTTTTGCTTCTCTGCCTCCGTTACACATCCAATTTTTAAAACATCCATTTATATTTCCTCGCATGAATTGTCTTTTAAAGCACTTGCTGGCAGGAGTCAAGTTTCATTCCCCTTTCAAAATGTCTCTCTGCTTAGCATGGGCATGATGGCGCAAGAGTAATCCCAGCACTGTGGCTGGGGGGTGGGCGGGGATCAGTGGGAGTTCGAGGCCAGCCTGGGCTACAAAGTGAGTTCAAGACCAGCCTAAACTGCATAGTGAAACCCTGGAAAGAAAGAAAGAAAAAAGTCTCAGTGCTTAGAATACTGCTTAAGTAGATGACTCACAAACTTAAAATGTAAAAAAAACCTAATTAAGTGACTCAAAACCTACCGATTTTGTGTGCACTTTAGGATTTATATTAAACTCCCTTTACTCTGAAAAGTGGAACCTCTTGGTCCTCCACTGCAGCAGAGAGCGAAGAGCAGCAAGTGAAAGAGCAGACTTGAGCGGCTGGACTGTGCACTTCCGGCCTCCCCAGAATGCCCAGCGGCGAGGACTTAGTTCCCAGGTTGCTGTGCGGCAAGACAGAGACCGGTCTCCGCAGACCCACCGCGAATTGAGTCAGGTTTTCCCAAGACGGGCTGCTATTGGGCTGTTCCTCATGCCAGGAGACATTCGTCAGGACGCCTCTTCCCTGGAGCAGTAAAGGCGTGCACTGGTTGGGAAGGGGCGATGGGAGAAGCGGAATAGCTTTGACCCATGCTTGTGAACTGTGTCTGTTAAAAGCCTACTTGGCCTGCGCGGCATGGGGTCTTGGGTCAGACCGGAGACTACATTTCCCGGCATGCTCGCGGTGGTGGAACTACCTTACCCGAAAGCCTGAGCGAAGTGTTACCCGCCTTCCGCTTCCTCTGGCCCAGCGGAAAGCTAAGAACATGAGGAGTCGCTGGGCTTGCTGCCTTCTGCGCTCCGATGGCATCAGGGGCCGCTGGGTTTCCACTCCGCGCGGGCGTTTCTCGCCGGCTCTGCGGAGAGGTGAGGCGAAACATCTTGCCACCAGTGCCTGAGTACTGCCTAGGGAGACGATTCCGGTGGGTCGCGATCGGGAGGCGATGGCGCCACGCCCTCCCCAAACCACGCTGCGCTGGCTATCAGCTGCCCGCCTTCCTGGGCCTCCCTGGCTTGCCCTGGGGACCCGGGCGGGAGTGAGAGGCCTGGGGAGGAAACTGCCTTCCTTTTGTTATGGAAAGCCTTTGAAGGCCTGGTCTTAGCTCCTGGCTTCTTCCCGAGCCCTTTTTTATCTGTCATGTGAGGCCTGTAATCTCATAGGTCTGTCAGAACCAAACATTCATGTCCATGTGGGTGTCCTGATTTTTTCTGTTGCCTGTTCAGGTTTAGACTGATACTCAGATTCTGATCAGCAGCCCAGACTTATTAGTCACATCACACATTTCAGATTAGGTAAGCTTTATTCTGACTGTAGTCCTCAGTCTTCTGCAATCCCATGGTAACCTTTATTCCCCATCCACATTATCCCTACTGTTTTGCTGATTGTTTTATTTTATTCACAACAGTGAGAGCTGCAGTCAAGACTGCACTTATTGATTCTCCATTTGTAAGATTGCTCTTTAGCTGTCAGGATCATTACAAGATCCGGTTACATATTTAGGTGTTTAGCTCGCATGCACATTGTGATGGACTGTACAAAAGCAGGTAGCATTTTATTTTGAACATTCGGAAATAATCCAAATCTCAATTTACCATTGCAAACTTTTAGATAGGTACTTTGTTTAAATATTCAAATGAAAATATAAAATGGCTGGGGGTGGTGACTCATCTCTGTAATCCCAGTATTTGGAGGCCGAGGCCAAAAGATTTCCGTAAGTTCAAGACCAGCTTGAACTACATAGACCCAGTCTCCAAAAAAAAAAAAAAAAAAAAAAAAAAATTGAGCATTTTTAGAGAACTTTAAAGTGTAGATAATATTGGAAAATACACCACCATAAATATTACATTTTTGTTTATTTGTGTTGTTTTTTGTGGCACCGGGGGTCAAACTCACAATCTCGTGCTTGCCAGGCAGGTGCTTAAGCCACTGAGCCAAACTCCTGGCCATAGTCTTTGAGATAGGGTCGCACTATGTAGTTCAGGCTGACCTCAAACTCATAATGCTCCTCCTACCTCAGCCTCCCAAATGCTGGGATTAAAGGTGTGCACCACCACACCCGGCTAATATTAGATATTTTAATACTTTAAAGTAATTGTCATCCACTTGATGAAAACCTTAAGTTCTCTTGAAAACCTTAAGTCTCCCCTTATGACTTAGTGTCCCTTTTCACTGAACAAGGATTGAATATTGTGTGCTAGTAGGAATTTGATCTCTGACCCATGGAAGGCTCTTTTTTATCAACCAGTCCCAGTTCCCGTTTTAAAGGTAAATGAGTGACAGTGTAGGACAGCAATGTGATTTTTTTTTCTAAGTTTTATACCGAGTAGCACTATATTCCTAGCTTATTACTATTTCTCAAACTTAGCAGATCAGAAACAGTGGGAGTGTTTTTAAAAATACAGGTTCTCAAGTCTTATCCTGAAAGTACTGAGTTAGTCTGCAGGAGTAGAGCTGAGGTATCTGCATGTTAGTTTATTATTTAACTTACAAATCTTGGTAATTCTGACACGACTAACACAGCACATATCAGTAGATTAATATGTAAAAGAATGTATGTTGTAATACCTGGTCTTCGAATTCCTGACAGACAGATAACCAGCCATGTTACTAAAGTGTTTCAGCTGTAAAGTTAGCACTAAATTAATATAAAACTTGCAAGTTAGATTTGATGAGATACTGTTTTACATGTTTTCAAAAGTGAAACGTCGGGCCGCGGTGGAGCTGGTAACCACGGTGGCAGTGTCATGGGCTGCTGCAACAGTAATTTAGGGATGGCAGTGGCTGCCACAGGACTTGCAACAGCCGAACGATTTTTCCAGAGCTTCTCAGATAGTCTGATCGATGAGGACCCCCAGGTGTTGTTAGAGGAGCTGACTAAAACTTTGGAACAGAAACCAGAGGATGTACATTATTATTGTCAAAGAACATACTGTCACATTCTCCTTGGGAATTAACTGTGATGGTGTTGCTGATGCAAAAACATCTCTCAAACTCAACCCCAGTAATACCACTGCTGTGCTGAGAAGACGGATATCTGAATACCATGAAAAAAACACTGCTGCTGCTCTAGAAACTTGCAGGACAGAAATTAGATAGTGCAGATGCTAATTTTATTGTCTGGATTAAAAGAGGTCTAGAAGCACAGAATGGATCAGAATCTGAGGCAAGGACTCAGTCAGAAATCAAGTATGACTGATATCAAACAATCTCAAGTAATTATAATGCAAGATTAAGAATGTTCAGAGGAATGTTTTAAATATGGAATTTTCAGAAAAAAACTTTTGCTTTGATGAAACTTTTTTCTAGAGAGGATTACAATTTGAAACTGAGATTGTGTCATCTTATAATAAAAGGACATTAATCCCAGCACTCGGGAGGCTGAGGTAGGAAGAGCGTTGTGAGTTCGAGGCCGGCCTGGGCTACAACGCGAGCGCAAGGCCTGTCTGAGCTACAGAGTGCGACCCTGCCTCAAAAAAAAAAAAAAAAAAAACCAGGGCTGGGAGTTTGGCTCAGTGGCTTAAGCACCTGCCCTGGCAGGCGCAAGGTTGTGAGTTCAATCCCCAGTACCGGAAAAAAATAAAAAAAATAAAAGGACAGTGCACATTTAAAGTACTTTGAACAAAGATTGAAATTAAAATGAAAAAGCCAGAGGCTGTGAGATGGGAAAAGCTAGAGGGGCAAGAAGAAGTCCCTACATCCAAATAATTCATAGCAGATGTAAAGAACCTATTTCCATCATCATCTCATTATACAAGAAATTGGGATGAATTGGTTGGTGAGATTGAAGAACAGCAAAAGAATGAGAAGTCAGTGAGAGATGCAGCTTTAAACAAGTTGTTTCAGCAGATCTATTCAGATGGCTGTGATGAAGCCAAATGTGCCATGACCATATCATTTATGGGATCTGGTGGTACAGTTGTGAGTACCAACTGGTCTGATGTAGGTAAAGGATAAAAGTTGAAATCAGTCCTCATGATTTGGAATGGAAAAAATAATAAAATAATTTGCAATCACAAAAAAAAGTGTCGTTTTCCAGCAAAGAGCACAGCATGTTACAAAATAGGCCAGTTCAAGTCCAGTATACAAAAGTACAGCTTTTAAGCTGGCTAAGTCTTAAAACTTTGAGTTTGTTTCTCACTGTAAATACACACATAAAAAGTGTGAAAAATCAAAATATGTAACAATGAAAGGAAAGGTTTGAGGCTTTACACAGATGTTTAACTTCTGGAAATTTAAGGTATTAACATTCCACCTTGAGATGAGAAGACTGATTGTGGTCATCTTGTCTCATCTCTTTTTTTTTTTTTTTTTTTTTCTTTCTTTTTGTGCTGGGAATGGAACTTAGGAACTTGAGCTTGCCAGGAAGGCACTGCACCACTGAGCTATATTCCCATCCCCTCTTCATTCTAATATGCCTGCAAATACTTATTTTTAAGGAGTTCCAGTAAGTCAATCTGGTCATGGGTGGTCAAGAGAGTGAGCATAACACACAAAGAGGACTGAACACAACCCCCACCCCATCCTACCAGAAAGAATATTGACACCTGCCTTATAGGATTGTGAAGTAATACGTGAATACTTGAGGACATATGGGGAATAAATGTTCCACATACCCTAATATATTCTCACCTATTCTCAGCCCCATGGTACATAAAAAGTAAGGTGGGATAAGCAAAGGCATCCCATGCTTTTGGTGAATTTTGATCATTCTGCTCGTGTTATCTGGATAATTTTAAAATATAGTCTTATAGCCAGACGTGGTAGCACACGCCTGTAATCCCAGCACTCGGGAGGCTGAGGCAGGAAGATCACTGTGAGTTGAGGCCAGCCTGGGTTACAAAGTGAGTTCAAGACCAGCCTGAACTGTGTAGCAAAACCCTGTCTCATACCAAAAAAAAAAAGAAGAAACTTTAAAAAGAGCCACTCTTGTCAAGTGTGGTGGTACATACCTGTAATCCCAATACTCAGGAGGCTGAGGCAGTTGGATCTTACAAATTTGAGGCCAGCCTGTCTCTAAAAAATAAAAATAAAAAGCTACTTTTGTTCCATTATTTTCAAAGAGGGGCAGATGTCTCTATTTTCCCTTATGGATGTACATACCTTAATATCACATCCTTAAAAGCCAGACATAGTAGCACACACCTGTAATCTGCTGCTGAGGCAGGAGGATCATTTGATACCAGGAGTTCAGCCTGAGCAACAGTGAGATCTGATTTCAAATGAAACAAAACCTTTTTTTATTACAGTGTGCGTAATGCTGCCGGGGATTTAGCTCAGTGGCATAAGCACCTGCCTAGCAAGCCCGAGGTCATGAGTTCAATCCCCAGTACCAAAAAAAAAAAAAAAAAAAAAAAGAATATACAGTATGCATAATGCCAAACAGTGTCTTTCATTCAACAGTAGGAGCATCTGGGATTGCATGAAGCTTTAGTGATTCAATGATGTGCAAGAACAGATGTCCCTAATCTTAATGACTGGTTAGCTCAAGAATTAAATATTTTAGGCTTTGTGAGACATGGTCAATTACAACTACTTACTCTACTGTTGTAATATAAAAGTGGCCATAGATAATCCATAAATAAATGAGCAGTGTTCAATAAAACGATCCAGTTTTTTTTTTAACTAAACCTATTTAGAAAAAGGTGGTAGCCTGAAGGCAATAGTTGAATGACACTAGTCTATTAAGAAAGTTAATTAAGAGTCACATAAATGTGTAAATCCTAAGGGGAGTTGCGAAAGAATATTACACAGTACAGTAAAGCAGGAACTTGACTTAAAAGCAAGCCCAGGCAAGCTGGACTGAACTGTGAAGGATAAATATGAGCAAACAAAAAACTTTCTGAACAGGGACTGGGCAAGTGTCCCTGAAAAAGGAAAACATAATGTTTGTAGAATTAAAATCAGAGAGCCCATAAAAACAGGGCCAGATACCATAGTGGGATGTGAGAGGAGCTGCACCCTGCAAATATTTGTTGGCAATATTAAGATACTTGCTTTCTTATCCCAAATTTAATAGAAAGCTGATCTTTGTGAGCTATTCAGTGTTAAGTCAGGGGAACTACTAATGTATCTACATATGAGACCATAAGATCTGAGACAAGTCACTTCACTTTGAGCCTCAATTTCGTCATAGTGAGAATTTTAAGGACTGAGTAAGGGGTATGAAAACAGTAAAATGTTATCTTCTATTGCTGATTTTTCTCTAAACACCGAATAAAAGAATGAACTTCTAGCTGAGTATGGTAGCACACACCTGTAATTCCAGCACTCAGGAGGCTGAGGCAGGAGAATCGCTGGGAGTTCAAGGCCAGCCTGGGCTACAAAGTTTTTGAGTTCAAGGCCAGTCTGAACTGCATAACGATACCCTGTCTCAAAAAGATTTTAAAAATAAGATGAATGAATGAACTTCTAATCAGGAATAAAAAACTAAAGGTACCAAATCACTACTCCTCATGTAATCATTACTGGAACTCCTGGTGAAATCTTAACTTTTTCCTTCTCATTTTTGTTTTTCTGTCCTATTTGAGGTCTGACCTTGACAAAGGCAAATCTTTTAACCCTTTTAGATGACACTTAAACCAAAAAGAATGCTAACATTGTGTTAATATGTGCTTTAGAAGAAGTTATTCCATCTTTATAACTGCTTCTAATCTCTTTAAATAGAACGTTTTATTTTAATAAATTTTTACCTATTATTTGAATTTAGAGCGAATGCTTAGATTATTTATCTGACATCTGTTTTCTGCTGACTACTAGTCTGTAAAAACAATGAGGATGTCAGGTGTGTCTGGGTTTGCTTATCATTTTATCTCCTGTCCAGCATGATCTGGAAATCCTTATTTTGTTGGCTGAAAAGATATCTAGAAAGCAAATCACATTTACCCTACAAAATACTAACAAAAAAGCAATGCCTGAAGTTATAGCTATTTTAAGTATGTAAATATTTTAAATGGCATAGGATTGATGAGACTGTGTAGCATGATGCAAAGAAAATAAGCTTTGGAATCAAAAGAACCTAAGTCTGCGTCCTAAATCTGCCACTGGCTCTGTGACCTTAGGCAAACCCCTTTACCTTACCTAAGTATCAGTTTTTTATCAAGAGTGAGTAACACCATCTTGCTTTCATCAGCATATAAACTATTTGATATAGTACATTGTGTTTGACTAGTAATTAAGGTAACTGGAAGTTAATATATTGTGAAGAACTTTTGGGGACAGGTTCTCCCCCAATGCAAGTATCTTATAATAAAATTTGTCAGCAGTATATAGACAAGGACTGCACTGTATCTGGATTAAAAAGTAAGAATTCATTGAAACAAGAACAGTTATTTAATAAATTAGAAATATTTCCTGAGGGCTTTTGTACTGATACTGGTAAATAGGACCCAACATCAAATTCATCAATTGACTCAGTAAAAATTGTGATTCAGTGTCGAGCCAGAGAGCTCTTCTAAGTGCTGAAGATACAGTAATGAAAAGCACAGTCAAACCAATACTGAGCTTTATTCTGGTACAGAGAGACAAACAGCAAACAAGACAACTAGAGCAGAGCTGAGAACTGTAGCAAGTAAACTATGTAGACATGTTAGAGATGGGAGCATGGGAAGCTACTTCAGGTGGAAATACAGGTGTAAAACTTTTATAGCTCTGAGTTAGGCAGATTCTCTCTGCAGTAATGAGATAGTGAAATCCAAAACATTCAATATAAATCATATTGTAAATTCAGACCAACTTCTAAATATTATACATTTTTGCTGCTTCTAAATTATAATTAATACATATTAGTTGAACAGATTAATGGGTTTCACTGTGACATTTCCATACATGCATATGTGGTGCTTAGATGGGACCCCTTCTCCCTACTGCACTTCTACTCTTCACTTGACTTGGTTCCCTTTCCTAGGGGTCCCACTAGACTCCTAATGTTTCTGAATATTGAAAGAAGAAAAGGAAACAGTATTTGCTATTTCCTTTTCTTTTTAATAATGTCTGAGACTTTGCAGATAAAGGGGGGCTCAAGGGAGTGAATTTGTGTGAGATTACAGAACTAAGAAGAGCTGGAACTATATATAAATGGATGGGAAAAAGGGCTTTGGAACCCAAAGTGTGATACCTCTATCAGTTATTACAAGAAAAAAAACTAGCATTTTCTTTTCCTTTCAGATTTCTTGACCACCACAAGGAAGGAAGGATATGATAGGAGGCCAGTGGATATAACTCCTTTAGAACAAAGGAAATTAACTTTTGATACCCATGCATTAGTTCGGGATTTAGAAACTCATGGTAAGAAAAATGAGTACTACTTTTTTTCTTTTCAAATCCATTTTATTTCAAGGAAAAAAAAGAAAAAACTAAAAACATTTTGAAAACTCATCAATTGGGGCAACTACTTGAAAGAAGAAAATTGTACTCATAATACTTAGTCAAGAGAGTATTGCTATTATGAACAATTAAGGAGTAACTTTTTTTTTTTTTTTTTTTTTTTTTTTGGTGGCACCAGGGATCAAACTCACAACCTCACACCTGTCAGGTAGGCGCGTAAGCCGCTGAGCCAAACTCCCGGCCCTAGTTTTTTGGGACAGGGTTGCACTATGTAGCTTAGGCCAGCCTTGCACTCATGTTGTAGCCCAGGCCGGCCTCGAACTCCCAGCACTCCGCCTACCTCAGCCTCCCTAGTGCTGGGATTAAAGATGTGTGCCACCACACCTGGCAAGGAGTAACTTTAAATAGAAGTGCTGTCCATACAATGGAATATTTCACAGTCCTTAAAAATTGTTTGCTTAAAGAATATAAGAAATGCTCAAGATACGTTAATGAAAAAGCATTATATAAAATGATATATGCAGAATGATTCCAATTAATTTAAAAAAACTCATCTGTAGACTGATGATAAACTCTGGAAGTACAGATGTTCAAGAATTAAAAGAATAAGCATGAAATATTATCAGATATCCAATGATAATTTGTGATAGGAATAGGAATGATGATTAATAAAACAATGGTAATTAGAGACATATACATGAATTTAGGATGTGATAAGGCATTACAAATTAGGGAAACATAGTTAAATATAACAATGATTTAAACAATTGTTAAACATAAATAAGATGTGATAAATGACTCCATTGAAAGAAACAGATCCCTTACTGAAATTCCAGATAAACAAAAAGCTACATGGTTAGAGTTCTTAGGAATCAGTAAGAAAAAATTCAGCAGTTTTATAGAAAAATAGGCAAAGAGTTAGGCATGATGATGCATGCCTGTAATCCCAGCACTCTGGGAAGCTGAAGCAGGAAGATAAGTTTGAGCCCAACCTAGGCAATTTAATGGCTCAATGAGATCCTGTTTGAAGAAAAAAAAAAGAAAGAAAGAAAACCACTAGTAATATCCAGTGTTTCTATAGGTGTGTGAAGTATATCAGTAATTAAAATTACAGAGCAATTTTAGGGAGTAACATAGCATTATTTGTCAATTTTTAATGTTACTGTCTTTTTCAGACAGTATAACAATCAAATGTCCAGGAAAGTGGAAAGTTATTCTGGCTATCTTTTCTGATAAGGATGTGCAACGTTTTATATTTTAAAAATACAAATACTTATTTGCGGCTTACAGGATTTGACAAAGCACAAGCGGAAACAATTGTATCAGTATTAACCACTTTATCAAATGTCAGCCTGGACACTATCTATAAGGAGATGGTCACTCAAGCACAACAGGTAATACATTCATGTTTATCACTTCTGACAGTTTCATTAAATGTCCTTTTTCAAGGAATGGAGGGGGAATGAAAAGAAGAGAAAGGAAGGGAAACCAAGAAAGGAAAGACCATTAGTAAAGTCAATAGCTTACAGAAATTTAAGAATTAGAATAGTCTTAGTAAGATTATGGTCATAGAACAGAATTTAGCCATACCTTTGCCATGGTATGAGATTTGAGTCATGAGATATAGCAGATTGTTAGTGAAATGACTTTTTCTCCCTGGAAGACCCACCACAGTTGAAGAGCTAATCTTGCTTCTGCATGACACATTTTACTGCTGTCTTTTGTGTGTTGTAGTTCATAGACAGGACTAATATGGTTGAGAAGATCTCAGAAATTGCTTGGCTAAGATGTTTTTACTTGACTGGATATATAAATTCTTAAAGTCAATTAATACTGTTTACTAAGAAGATGTAGAAGGCACAGTGCTGGGTAATTTTCATATATTGTTTAATCTAACAACTTTGAAAAGTAAGCAGAATTCATTTGCCACTGAAGATAGGCTGAGAGAGGTTCAGTAATTTGCAAGAGATTTCACATTGTCCTGATATGGACAAAAAGCAGTAATTTTATATAAAGGACAGAATAAGCTAACTAAACTTGACTGGAATAATTCATGTCTGCTGTGAAATAACTAAGAATCTGTTTTCTTCCTATGCTTATTTTTTATTTTAATTTTTCAAATTTACGTTTCCTCATATAAATATTTCAAAGCACAAAAGAAAACTTAGGATTCCTTGCATAAAACCAGAATTTGTTAGCCCGGTGTGGTGGCACACGCCTTTAATCCCAGCACTTGGGAGGCTGAGGTAGGAGGAGCGTTGTGAGTTTGAGGCCACCTTGGGCTACAATGCGAGCACAAGGCTGGCCTGAGCTACATAGTGCGACCCTGCCGCAAAAAAACTAGGGCCAGGAGTTTGGCTCAGTGGCTTATGTACTTGTCTGGCAGGCGCAAGGTTGTGAGTTTGATCCCTGGTGCTGCAAAAATAAATAAATAAATAAATAAATAGACTTTGTTGTACAAGATGTTATCATTTTCAGCATCAAAAGCTTTTAAAGATATTTAAATATTATCTCTAATTAGACATTTTAATGTAAACATTCGTCCCCTATATTTAACTTACCTTTAAATTTATGTATGTATCATTTTAGCTTAACTTAATCAGTCATACTAGACAAGTAAATCCACTAAGGAAAAAACAAAGCATTTAATTAATTCTCCCAATTAATTTTCTGAGCTAGCCTAAAATAGTTCATGGAACTGACATTTTCAATTTTAGGCTTGCCTGTAGTATAGGCAGGTATTAAAACTGATTTGAAGAATCTTCATACTGCCATGACCATTTAATCCTATATATAAAATGTAGGTTTAGATGTATGATATTACTATTAAACTTTTGGTTGTTTGGTTGGTTGGTTTGTTTTTTATTACTGGTATGTGAGGTTAAATTCCCATTCCATCCTTGACTAACTCCATTACAGTCCCACCTCAAACTGAAAGTGGTGGCACATGCCTGTAATCCCAGCACTTGGAAGGCTGAGGAAAGAAGTATCTCAGTGAATTTGAGGCCACCTTTGGCTACATACTGAGTTCAAGGACAGTCT
The DNA here is from genome assembly GCA_004363535.1 of Dasyprocta punctata. Taxonomy (NCBI): domain Eukaryota; kingdom Metazoa; phylum Chordata; class Mammalia; order Rodentia; family Dasyproctidae; genus Dasyprocta; species Dasyprocta punctata. The sequence continues at coordinate 10,496 of RJWM01028240.1, read as the reverse complement.
GAATTACAGAGTGAGACCCTATCTCAAAAAAAAAAAAAAAAAAAAAAAACAGTGTAGGATACACTAAGGCACAAAAATGTCTCAAAGGATGGAACTAAGTAAGGCACAAAAATGTCTCAAAGGATGGAACTAAGGCACAGGACCAGCTGCCTACTTGATCACTTCAGAAAAGGGCCAAACTCTCCTCAATCTCTGATGGCTCCATAAGTTACAACAATCACTAGAAATTTTTTAAAAATTAAAAAGTATTCTAACGATCAGATGTACAGTAAGTTTGACTGCCTGATGATTGATTATATCTTTCCATTTAAAGTTTTTGAAGATAGACACCTGTGCTGTATTATAGGCTTTTTGACTTACAAGCTGTATTTAAAGGAAAAATGAAGTTTTTAAAAAGCTCTTAAATCAGGCCTACTGGTACAAGCCTGTAATACCAGCACTCGATGAGACCAAACCAGGAGGATCACAAGTTGTAGCTTAACCTGGAAAACTTAGTGAGACCTTGTCTTACTCTTTTTTATTTTTTATTTTATTTTATTTATTTTATTTTTTGTGGCACTGGGGATCAAACTCACAACCTCACGCCTGCCAGACAGGCGCTTAAGCCACTGAGCCAAACTCTCGGCCCTGAGACCTTGTCTCAAAAAAAAAAAAAAAAAAATGCTGAGAATGTAGCTCAATGAGAAGGCCTGTGTTCAAAGTTCCATATTTAGTGCCAACACACACACACACAAAAGCTATTAGAACCATTGTATAATCTCTTACTCTCAAAGGCTCAATCTCCACAAGAAACCTATAATTACATTGGCAACTCTTTCCTATGTAGTCTCAGGAACAAAAATGTATAATTTCATAGAATTTCTTTACAATGATACTTGGGGAGAACCAGATTGATAGTCCCTAGAGGCCACATTTATATGACTTCTCAGCTAATTCTTATAAATATTCCATACAGAATTGGATAAAAGAAACTGAACCTAGGCTGAGGCAGGAGGATTGCTGTGAATTCGAAGCCTAGGCTGCAATGTGAGGTCAAGGCCAGCCTGAACTTCATAGTGAAACCCTGTCTCAAAAAGACAAAAATAAATAAGTAAATAAACTGAACCTGCCTCAATAATATGTGAGGATTAGGGAAAGCAGAAACATTAGGGATGTCTGCTACCCTCAGTTAAAAACATTATATTATTGATAGGGTTAGTATTTCTCTCAAAATTTCCTGTGCATCAAAGTTTTGGAATCCAGACTGTTCTGCTTCAGCCATTAGCTTCCCTAATCCATTAGTAATAATAGCTAACAGTTACTGACTACTGACCATGTGCTGAAAAACTGTTTTAAGTATTATATGTACATTATCTCATTTAACCTCCAAAACAACTGTAAAGTGTAGGTATTGTTATTGATTACACTTTACAAATGATGAGACCAAAGAATTTAGATGACTCGTCCAAAGTCTCACAGCAGGTGGCAAAGTTTAGATTCAGATCCAGACAACTTAACTCCACAACTCTTGCTTTTAACCTCTACTTTGTAAGAGTGTCTCACCTTAAAGTTGTTTTTGGAAGTGTTTGCATTCTAGCTCTTTTGAAGAGTGAGAAATTGTTCTCACCTCTGTTATTTATTATTGTTGAGGAACTCTGAGGATCTAACCATATATTTTATTGGGATTCTTTCCAAAAGACCTAGGCTTTTATTTCTCTTCTTATAGAAAAATACTTTTTCTTAGCCGAATCTCATTTTTATTTTGATATATATGTAAGTTTCATCTTTTTACTTCACCAAGCAGCATTATATTTTATAGTATCTTTTCTTTTGCAATCAGATTTTATTGGTACATCTTAGATATACATAATGATCGCATTCATCATAGAGAATTTGTACCTGTACATAATATAACTTGTTTCTTTTTTCCTCCATTCTACTGTCTGACATTATTTTAAATTTTATTAAAAGAATCCACAAATAAAAGGTTGGCATTATGTAAATCACAGATTGATTTTTGTTTTTCAGGAAATAACAGTCCAACAGCTAATGGCTCATTTGGATTCTATCAGGAAAGATATGGTCATTCTAGAAAAAAGTGAATTTGCAAATCTGAGAGCAGAGAATGAGGTGATACAGGTTTTAATTTATTACTAATAACTGATCTTACAGAAGTATGCTACTTGGTAAATAAGTTAATAAGACCAAATAACTGCATGTGGTTATTAATGAAACAATAAACAAGTTTAACCATACCTAATTTTTATGTGTAAATCAGTTTCTTCTATACTGAAGAATAAGTTACATTTTACATATGTAAAAATCACACAAAAGGGAAAATCTTTGAGCTCTGTACCATATATAAAATTTCTATCATAAGCCAGGCTGGTGGTATATAATCTCAGTAGTCTGGGGGGCTCACACAAGAGTATTTAAAGTTCATGTAACTTAAGTATTTGGCAAGATCCTGTCTCAAAATAAAAAATTAAAAGAGGAATGTAGCCAGGCGTGGTGGCTCACGCCTTTAATCCCAGCACTCGGGAGGCTGAGGTAGGAGGAGCGTTGTGAGTTTGAGGCCGGCTTGGGCTACAACGCAAGCACAAGGCCAGCATGAGCTACACAGTGCGACCCTGCCTCAAAAAACCGGGGCCGGGAGTTTGGCTCAGTGGCTTATGCGCCTGTCAGGCAGGCGCGAGGTTGTGAGTTCAATCCCCAGTGCCGCCAAAAAAATAAATAAATAAAAAAAAGAGGAATGTAGTGTAGCTCAGTGCACAAACCTTGGGTTCAATCCTGAGTATGGCAAAAAAAAAAATTTTTTTTTCTATAGCTAACGTTACAATGTTTATGAAGCTGAAAGTAATGAGTTTTCCATCGTATATGAGCCTACACTAATTATCTTTGTCACTTAAAAGAAAAATGTTTCTGTAATTAAATCAGAAATTTAAGATGTTATTCACATAAATGTAGCTTAAATATTTTTAAAATATAGCTTAAATATTTTTAAATTTAGAAAATCAAATCATTAAGCATAACAAAAATGCTTTGTCTAATGTTTTCTTCATAAGAATTATTTTATGAATTTGATAGCCTATTCTTTTAGCTTTTTATTAGATTCTGTGATAGAAATCCTTAAAGGCCCAAATTATGCTAATCTTTTAGGTTTTTTAAAAAATTATAGGGCTGGGTATTTAGCTCAGCAGCATGAGTGCCTACCTGGCAAGCGAGAGAGGTCATGAATTCGATCTCTGGTACTAAATAAATAAAATAAAATAAATTAAAAAATCATAATAGATATTTTTGCTTAATGTTAATTGCTGTGATCTTTCTTATACCTAGAAAATGAAAATTGAATTAGATCAAGTTAAACAACAACTGATAGTAAGTAAAATTTTTCTACTAATTGCAGAACATTTCGTATGACATGATCAATCACTTAAAATTTTTTTCATTTTTTTTAAAGCATGAAAGCAGCCGAATCAGAGCAGATAATAAACTAGACATCAACCTAGAAAGGAGCAGAGTAACAGATATGGTAGTATGCTTCTTAAATGTGCTTTCCTGGTTACTGGCTCCTTTTTTATTCTTTTTCATCTTTTTTATAACCTCTTGCTGTTTCATATTCTTTAGTTTACAGATCAAGAAAAGCAACTTATGGAAGCAACCACAGAATTTACCAGAAAGGTAAGATACCGTGTAGAAATTTCTCTTCCATACAGCCTTGTATGTGTATCAGTTTATAATGTGAATTTTAAGAAGTCCTGCAGAATCCACAGTTTTCTTACAGCTATTACAGTTAACCAGCACTTCTGGGGAGGCTGCTCCCATGTAGATGGTTGTATATGAACTGTGGTCCTTGGAATAAGAATCAAGCTTTCCACATAGCATACTTTTTTTAAAACTATTTTTACATAGATAGTAATTATTTTTGAAAAGACAAAGATTCACTATTAGTATTTAAATGATTATCTAGATTTAAATAAATACCTAAATTTTTTAAATCATAGTAAATATTTATTAAATATTTATTATGTGCCAGATACTATTTAACATGCTTACTTGTATCTGTGAATTCATTTAATTTTCATAAGAACCTCTGTAAAGTAAATACTATTAATCTGTATGGCTTCATGAAACACTAGCATTCTGAATCAACCTAGTCTTTTTAAGAGCCATTTGGCTTCTTAGTATCTTGCTTAGTATTTAACAAAAGCAAAGATCATGTTTGTCATATTAAAGGTCCTGTTCTCTTCTCTTCTTGGCCAAAGAAAAGAGGTAAACAAGGGAATCAGCAGATTTTTCACAACTGATTTCTTAGCTCCACCCCCTACACATTCACTGTTGTCCGGCAGGTACATTTGCCAGCTCCTTTTACTACTGATCCCTGTTCATATTATAAACTGGGTGTATTTTTTTTCTTTTACAGAACATATTTAAAGTTTAACCATAACATTCTAAGGAATTTATAAACATAAAGTGATAGTTCTGAAATTATAAAAATTTTTCTTAATTTTTCATCTTATTTATTCAGGTCTCAAAATCTCAGGGATTGAACTCACAATCTTGTACCTGCCAGGCAGCACTTAAGCCACTGAGTTAAATCCCCAGCCCTATTTTTTGAGACAGGGTCTCACTATACAGTTCAGGCTGACCTTGAACTCACTTTGTAGCCTAGACTGGTCTCAAACTCACAATGATCCTCCTGCTTCAGCCTCCCAAGTGCTGAGATTACAGGCATGTGCCACCATGCCCAGCTAGGTCTCAAATATCTTACAAGGCTTAGTAGAATATACCCAGTATGTGATTACCCTAAGAAATTACCTCTAAATATGAAAATTGGAAGAATGCAGTTTGTCAGTTTGCAGTGTTCATTTAATGTTTTTAATACTATTGTACTTTTACTGTTTTTCTCCAATTAAAGCTTTTGAAATGTACAATTAATCTACAGCCATACTACCCTGAACACACCGAAACTAGTCTGCAATGTGCATTTAAGTGAGGGTTTCTAATGTAAATGTTTTTGACCATAATACATAGGCAAAAATTTAGTTCTTATATTTATCCTTATTTACTACAGGATACCCAAACCAAAAGTGTTATTTCAGAGACCAGTAATAAAATTGACACTGAAATTGCTTCCTTAAAAACACTAATGGAGTCTAACAAACTTGAGACAATCCGTTATCTCGCAGGTAAGTCTATCAGAGAAAGGAATTGCTGTCATTTAATTTTCAGACTTGTCATTTCCAACCTCTCAAGGCAACCATGCATGTATGGGGGAAAAAAGGCGCTTGAACAAGGTTCCTTTATTTTGATGTTATAGTACATGGAAAAAGCTCCAGTCTCAAGATATAAGTTTACCAGTCAACTCTGCAACTAGAAAAAGGCATATGGATATAACTTCTTGCATTTTAATCCTAAACGTTTGTCTCTCATCTCAGATTTTCCATTTTAAAGATATTTTTGTAACTGTATAAACAGACTGAAGACAATAGAGTCCCTAAAAAGCTTCACTCAAATCTAACTTTTTAAAGCTGAAAGAACAGATTTTCTACCTAAAATAATGTAACACAAGACCAGCTGATATATTAGCCAAAAGCCTTAAGGTTTTTCTGCCTTTTATTCTCTCTCTTTGCTTTTTGAAAATTTTTTTGTTAAATTTCAGTTTTTTAAATAATTCTAAGAGTTTTTTAAAGAGATGGGGGGTCTTGCTATGTTGCTACATAATGTTTAATAAAAGATAGCTTTTCATTTATTATAAAATAAAAGCCAGGCCTGGTACACGCCTGTAATTCCAGCTGTTTGGGAGGCTGACACAGGAAAATCACAAATTTGAGTCCACCCTGGCCAGCTCAATGAGATGCCATCTCAAAATAAAATTTTTTTAAAAAAGAGTAGGGATGTAACTTTGGGCACTTGCCTGCCATGTTCAAGGCATTGGGTTCAATTCTCAGTACCACCAAAAGAGAAAGAAAATTAGTCCAAAACAAGAAAGAAAAAAGATAAAGTAGTCATTAATAATGCTAATGTTAATAATGATTTTAAGTACTTTTATATATTTTGCCTTATCTGCATTTTAAAACTATTTTCATTCTTACTATGTCTTAAAATACAGGACACTTGTAAGAAGAATTGACATTAATTGTGCCCTTAATATCTTTCTTTTGTTTAATTTTCTAGGAAATGAAAACCATAGAGTATAAAATCTATTTCCTTTGTTTATAGCTCTACATTTAATGTGAAAATAATATGATTTCATTATTCTCAGCAAAATGATCACAAATGTATGACCTATAATGTTTCTTTTTCTTTTTCTTTTTTTTTTCATAGCCTCAGTGTTTACTTGCCTGGCAATAGCTTTGGGATTTTATAGATTCTGGAAGTACTATTAATGCTGTCACGATTGCTGCTAATGACTTCTTAGGACACTACAAGAGAAATTTTCTTTCAAAACTGTCAGTTGCTGAAGATACTTACTACAAGATTATTGAAAGTATATATGGACTACAGTAGTGTTTCAGGTATTTCACCTTGATGTATTTTATGTTGAAAAGCTGTCATCCAAAACCTGATTTGAGGTGAAAGAGTATTCTGTCCCTAAGGTTTTGATAGTTCATACAAATGGAAACAGAATTTTCTTGTTTGTACAGCTTTATAAATAAAATTTTGTTGATACCCACTACAGATTTGAAAACTTTTTCTTGGCCCTGTACACTTACAGATTTAACTTTCCTGAAAGCTTCTGCACAGTTAACTTTTTGTAGAAAGTAAAAGGTTAGGACAACAGTGATGCTGAGGGGAGGGGACAGAGGCAGTGCCTGAAGTGGTGGCAGAGCCCATCTGCCAGGAAAGCCAGCAGGCCCAGAGAGGCAAGTCTAGGCTTGGGGCATGTACCTGGGTCCCAGAAGGAGGTGGCAGCAGTGATGGAGATCCTGCCATGAGGTGCTAGCTGAGCCAGGCACCATCACAGAAGCTGAAGCCAGCACCAAGGACCCTGCCCCACACTGCCCCCAGCCAACAGGTATCTCAAGGCTGTAGCTGAGCATGTCATATTCCCGTTGAACGAAGATATCGTGTCCAGAGGTGTGAAACTTAAAGAACCCTAGAGACATGTAGTCTGTGTCCACAGCATTCTCCACATTTAGCCATCTGTTATGGTTTATGTTCCTGTGGCCCCCCCAAGTCTCATGTAATCATGGACACAGCTGAGTCTAGCATTCATGATTGGTTTGTTGTCTGGCGCTGGGATTGGTGGTGTGAGTGCTGCACCCACCCAGTGGTGGAGCTGACATACAGTGTAAGGGTGGGAAGAAGGCATGTCTTCTCTTTCTCTTGCCAGCTTTGCACTTTGCTGTTTGGGGCAGCCGTGAATGGCTGCCCCCTCAGCCACACCACCCTGTCTTGCAGCCAGCTGAGTATGGACTGAAACCCCCAAGAACTGTAAGAAATAAATCTTTATTTTGGGCATGAGGTATATTGTCCCAGCAAAAAGAAAAAAGTAACTAAGACAGAATTTGATACCAGAGGAGTGGGGTCTTCACTGTTACTATACCTGACCATGCGGTTCAGGAGCCTTTGGAAATGGCTTGTGGGAAGAGTTTGGAAAGGTTCGGAGATGTCGCCTAAAAGAGTGGTACTGGAATAGCTTAGGCTGTTTTGAATGGGAGATTCTGGTCTGATAAAAAGCCTGCTGGTAAAGACCAGGCTTGGGAGGTTTCTGCTGGGAAGAAGGACTGCATTGGTTGTTGGACTCCACACATTGTGTGTTATGGCTTGGCAGAAAGTTTGTCTGCATTTTACTCATGTCAAGACTTTGCCTGAGACTGAGATTAAGGGCAGAGGACTGATTAATCTGGTAAAAGAAATTTCAAGGCAGTCAAATGTTGAGGTGATGGTGTGGCTATTGTTGGGAACTTTTAGCCAGATTTATGTTGCGAATCAAGAGCAAAGAGCCTAACATGGTGATTTAAAACATTGTGGGTTTGGCCAGAAAGCTGTGGATTGTAAAGATGGAGCTGTGACCTCAATTGCTGAGAAGGAACAAAGAAATATAAAGATGGCCTGGAGCCATTCCAGGAAGCAGCAGGTCTCCACCCTTTGCAGCCTCAAAACTACAGAAGTGAAAAACTTTGCTTGGAGGAGAAAGTCGCAGAGTGCCACATTCCAGAATGGCAATGGAGGCCACAGGAGTTTCCAAAATGGCGGTGGCCACAGCAGATTCCAAAATGGCAGTGGCATAGAGAAGCTTTTCCTCACAATCAGGTTCAGAGAGCTCAGTGATCCAGGCACTTGACCCTTACATCCAAGAGAGAGGAAAGTCTGGCTACTGCTCCAGCTGGTAGCAGATCTTGGCAGCATTCACATGGCGCTGGTTTTACATGCAAGGAAAATACACTAGTTGTGAGGTTAAGACAGCATCCACCTTGACTTCAGAGAGCCTGGGAGGCCAGGAAGTACACCCCTGAGGGCAGTATGTAAAGATGTAAGGGTGAGGCCAAAGGTGCAGTGGAGAACCCAGAAGTTTGGAAAAGCCAGGAACGTGGATCATCCAAGGAAAGCTGCAAAAACCGAGCAGAATGGGTGTAAGAGAGAAGCTGTGGGAACTCAAACCCTTTGGAGCTTACAATTTGCCACAGATTGTTTCAGCTGCTGGACCTGAAACTATAGGATTTAATGTTCACCCTGCTGGATTTTGGATTGCTTTAGTTTCAATGCTTTGCATTCCCATTTGTCACTTTTGGAATGGTAATGTTTATCTTGTGCCACTATATGTTGGAAGTGTTTGTTTTCATTTGTACAGGGGGTTACACTTAAGAGTTTACCATTATGCCAGGCATGGTGGCGCATGCCTTTAATCCCAGCACTCAGGAGGCTGAGGTAGGCGGAGCATTGTGAGTTCGAGGCCGGCTTGGGCTACAACGCGAGCGAAAGGCTGGCCTGAGCTACACAGTGCGACCCTGCCTCAAAAAAACCACGGTTGGGAGTTTGGCTCAGTGGCTTAAGTGCCTACCCTGGCAGGCATGAGCTTGTGAGTTCAATCCCCGGTGCCACACAAAAAAAAAAAAAAAAAAAAAAAGGTTTACCATAGATCTTGGAGGAGATTTGGGACTTGGACTTTTCATCAATGCTGAAACTGTTAGAACTATGGCAACTCTTGAAAATGGATTAAATGTCTTTTGTATAAAGGATGTACATGAGTCTTTGGGGGGCCAGGGGTGAAATGTTATGGTTTATGTTCCTGTGGCCCTGCCAAGTCTCATGTAAACATGGACACAGCTGAGTCTAGTGTTCGTGATTGCTTTGTTGTCTGGCACTGGGATTGGTGGTGTGAGTGTTGCACCCGCCCAGGGATGGAGCCGACATAGTGTAAGGGCAGGAAGAAGGCGTGTCTTCTCTCTCTTGCCAGATTTGCGCTTTGCTGTTTGCAGTGGCCATGAATGGCTGCCCCCCTCAGCCACACCACCCTGTCTTGCAGCCAGCTGAGTATGGACTGAAACCCGCAAGAACTTAAGAAATAAACCTTTCCTTCGTTCATTTTGAGCATCAGGTATTTTGTCCCAGCAATGAGAAAAAAGTAACTAAGACACCATCTGCACTCAAGAGTACTCTGAAATGCTGCAGTGGCCCAGCTTGGTTTCTAGGCCATCACCAAATTTTACTCATCAAGTGATGCTCAAAGAGCCCAGAAGCCACTTTCCCAGAACTACGTAGTGAAAGACCAATGTCATCCCTTATGAAAAGGAAGCTGGACCCAAAACTTGCTATTCAGAAGGCTTTATCAGATGCATTTCAGAAACATTCCATTGTGGTTTGGTATCCTGTGAGTCTCCCTGGCACTGCTCCCTGAATGGGAAAGGTCTCAGTGATAAGCCTGTAGCTACCATCTCAGGAAGTACTAATATTCTCCCTTCAGGCTGTCACGGTGACTTCTACTGCTTTCCTGGCTCTGATGTTGCCCTCATTGACAAGGTCCTGTGACTCACCACATCCACACTCCAGATGAAGAAATAGGCAGGCAGTGGACAAGCCCTTTCCCTTTAGGGATCATGACCCTAAAGTGCAACACCATCTTTCCTCACATCATATTGGTCAGAGCTTAGTTTCGTAGCTGCAAGGGAAGCTGGGAAACTAGTCTTTCACCTGAGTAGCCAGAACTCCAGGTAAATCCCATAAGTATACAAGAGAACAGATGTTGAAGGATGACCAAGGAACCTCTGCCACAGATGCATGCTTTTATTACAACACACTTCTAGTATTTTCTAGCTCACTGGTACAGAAAGAGAAAGAAATGGACAGAGATCAGAGCAGAGACAGAAACAGAAAAAAAAAGAGAGACAGAGAAAGAGAGAGACCAGAACAACTATCACAAACTGATTCCAGGGTTGGAATTAACTTTAGCATCTTAAGTTAGAGGAAAAAAATAAGGCTGTGTGCAGTCCTAGAAGGCTGATCTGGAATTCTAGCAGTGCTTAGGAGAATAAAGACAACTTTCATTGCCAACTCCGCATCACTGTGTAATC
>RJWM01028239.1:0-25956 GCA_004363535.1 Dasyprocta punctata | reverse complement strand
GCCAGCCTGGACTATGTAGTGAATTCAAGGCCTGAACTACATAGGCAGACCCGGTCTCAAAAAACCAAAAACAACCACCCAAAACCAACCAACCAGCCAACCAACCCCCCCACCAAAAGAGCCCCCCAAAACCCTATTCTGCCATCTTTTGGAAAAGTTATTTAATCCCTATGAGTTTCAATATCACCTAAAACTAAAGTTGTAAGTTATTAAAATAGATGTAAATTCTTTTTTTTTTTTTTTTTTTTTTTTTTGTGGCACCGGGGATTGATCTCACAACCTCGCACCTGCCAGACAGGCGCCTGAGCCACTGAGCCAAACTCCCGGCCCTGGTTTTTTTGAGGCAGGATCGCACTATGTAGCTCAAGCTGGCCTTGTGCTTGCGTTGTAGCCCAAGCCGGCCTCGAACTCACAACACTCCGCCTACCTCAGCCTCCCAAGTGCTGGGATTAAAGGCATCCCCGCCACCACACCCGGCTAATAGATGTAAATTCTAACTTGCTGGGTGCTTGCTAAGAACAAGCTAAGCTCTTTATAATAAACTCATTTAACCTTTATTTTTGCCTTTGGTGGTACTGGGGATTGAATCCAGGGCCTTCACACTGAACTGCATCCTATCCCTTTTAACTTTTTTATTTTGAGACAGAGACTCAAGGCAAGACTCAAACTTATGATCGTCCTGCCTCAGCTTCTCAGAGTGCTGATATTACAGGTATAAACCACCATGCTCTGCATAAACTCAATTTATAATACTACAGAGCATCTCTTCTGTTTTATGAAAGAGTGAAGTTTAGAAAGATCATATCAGCAGCACTCAGTAAAATATACTGCTAGGGCCTAAAATTAGCCAGTATGCTATTAAAATGTATTTTTGCTATAAGTAAAGGTATAAGTAAATGCATATTGCTATAAGTAAAAGTAATAGATATACATAATATATATGCTATAAGTAAAGGTTCTACATACATATTTTGTTTGTTCTGTTTTGTTTTGGAGACAGGGTTTCGCTAAGTAGCCTGGGTTGGCCTTGAACTAGGGATGATCATCCTACCTCATGCATCACTATGCCTGCTAGCTTTTACTATATTAATCATTAGAGTTCCAAAATACACTTTAATATTTGAAAAAAGCTAGTTTCTTTTCCTTTTCAAAAGGCCCAAGAATTTAGCCTAGACAGAAGGACTTCAGTGTTTCAGTGCTATATATTAATGTATTTATTTATTTTTGTGGTACTGTGGACTGAACCTAGGGTTTTACACTGAGTTGTATCTCCAGCCTCCTGCCTTTTTAAATTTGAAGACAAGGACTCTTAAATTGCTAAACTGCCCAGTAATCAAACTTGCAATATTCTTGCCTGAGCCTCTCAGAATACTGAGTTTATCTCCTCAAACTCTGTTTTTTCTATGGCGGTGGTAGAGAGTCTTAGGTTGGAATATAAAAATGCCACCATCCCTCAATATTCATGAGGGATTGGTTCCAGGACCATCCACAGACAGCTAATCTATAAAGGTCAAATTCTTTATACAAAGATGAAATATTTGCATATAGCTCACATACTTTAAATCACCTGTAGATTATTTACATCTAACACACTGTAAATGTCATGTAAATAGATGTTATATGTATTGTTTATAGAATAACAAGGAAAAAAGTCTACATATTCAGTACAGATGAAATCTTTTTATTTTTCAAATGTTTCCAATCTGTGGTTGGTTGAATTCACAGATGTGGAAACTTTGGATATGGAAGGCCAACTGTATTTTATAAAACTATAGTAAGGCTGGGTGTGGTGGCACACACCTGTAATCCCACCACTTCGGAGGCTCAGGCAGAAGGGCTGAGCTTGAAACCAGCCTGAGCTACATCATGAGTTCAAGGCCAGCCTGAACTACATAGCAAGACCCCACTCAAACAAACAAACATAAAAGTGAAAACATAAAAATAAATAAACAAATAAATAACATGGTACTGGTGTTAGAATAGATATACAGGTCATAGGAACAAAATATAACCCAGAGAGAAACGCAAACACATTCTCATTATATAACAAAAATGCACTTCAAAATCAACAAAATATATCTATTAATCAATAAACAGCACCTGTGTGAGTTCAAGCCCCAGTACAAAAAAAAAAAAAAAAAAACCCACTAAACATATGGGGCCAATCTCCTGATTAAAAAGAAGAAATCTTATCCCAATACCAAAATAAAATGGAAAAAACAAATATAATTGGGGAGGGAAAAGAAGCATGTCCTTGTTTTATATTTCTTGAAGGGAAGACTTTTCTAAACATAATATAAAACCCAGAACGAAAATGATTGATAAATTAACTACAGATAAAGTAGATTATTCTGTATAAAACAAAATTATCTATATTTTTAAATTATTTTGTATAAAATACAAAGCACTTAAGACAAGCTAAAAGAACATATATGATCATTTCCTTAATACATGTGTTTATAAATTAATTAATTTAAAAAGTTAGTAGAAAATGATAAAATGACACTTTCACCAAAAAAAAAAAAGCCAATAATAATACTGCAATAATGCAATACGAATTAAAAACTTCTATTTATAACAATGATAATTTAAAAGGCTGATAAAGCCAATGTTGAAGATAGGGAACAATTGTTTTGGAATATTAAATTGGTATAACCTGGGTTGGGGGGTCTATCTCAGTGATAGAGAGCTTGCCCAGCATGTGAGGCCCTGGGTTCAATCCCCAGAGCACATCAAAATTAAACAAACAAAGAGACTTAATTCTCCTGGTTAAAAAGAAGAGAATCTTCCTTGCTACATATATTTAAAGAGAAAGAGAGAGAAAGAGCAGAGGGGAGGGGAGGGGAGGGGAGGGATCAGTATGACCTTTTCGTCAGGCATTTACAATTATTCATGTAACAAAATGTGCATTATGCAACTATTACAGGTTAGGCTTGGTGATAAAAACCTTAATCCCAGTGACTCCAGGGGCTCTCAGGTAGGAGGATCAAAAGTTCAAGGCCAGTGTAAGGAATTTAGGACTCTGTCTCAAAATGAGAAGAGGCTGGATGCAGCTCAGTGGTACAGCATTGTCTAGCCTTGGGTTTGTTCCCCACTACAAGGCAGAGGGAATTACTACATATCAGTATTTTCAAAGTGCTAAAGAGAGATGAAGCTAAGCTCCCTCCCCAAAGCTACTTTCTATCACAGATAGGCAGATCAGGAAACAAACATGTAATTCAGGGGTGAATGATATGAAGAAATTAGAGTGGACAGAGGGAGACAGAACTGAACCACAAAGAGCTTTGAGCTGGGTGTGGTGGCAAATGTCTGTAATCCCAGCACTTGGATGATGAGGCAGGAAGATCACAAATTTAATTCTAGGCCAGGCAATTTAGTGAGACTCTGGCTCAAAATAAAAATGGCTGGGAATGCAGCTCAGTGCAAAGCACTGGAGTTCAATCCCCAGTTCACAGATAAAACAAAAAACCAAAAATGAGCAGGGTGAGGTACCTGTAATCTTAGCACTTGAGAGGCTGAGGTAGAAGGATCACGAGTTCAAGATGAGCCTGGGCTACACAGTGAGTTCAAGGCAAGCTTGCACCACACATTGAGACCTGCCTCAAAAAACAAAAAAAAGCCAGATGTGTTGGCGCACGCCTTTGATCCCAGCACTTGGGAGGCTCAGGCAGGAGGATCCTTGTGAGTTCGAGACCAGCCTGGGCTACAATGTGACTTCGAGGCCTGCCTGAACTACATAGTGAGACCCTGTCTCAAAAAAGGGCCGGGCGTGGTGGCGCACGCCTTTAATCCCAGCACTCGGGAGGCTGAGGTAGGAGGAGCGTTGTGAGTTAGAGGCCGGCTTGGGCTACAACGGGAGCGCAAGACCGGCCTGAGCTACACAGTGCGACCCTGCCTCAAAAAACTAGGGCTGAGAGTTCAGCTCAGCGCCTTCAGCGCCTTCCCTGGTAGGTGCGAGGTTGTGAGTTTGATCCCTAGGGCCGCAAAAAAAAAAAAAAAAAAGCAAAAAACAGGGCCAGGGATTTAGTGCAGCGGCCTAAGCTCTTGTCTGGCAGGCGCAAGGTTGAGTTCGATCCCTGGTACCAAAAAACAAACAAACAAAACAAAACAAAACGCAAACAAACAAAAATACAACCAAAATATAAAAGGCTTTCAGGCCAAAGTAAAGAATTTGGATTTTATTCTAGTAGCAATGGAAAACCATTAGAGGATTTAAAGGAGTACTGATCTGATCTGTGCTTTTAAAAGATGGCTGTGGTATTTCCAATTGTGGGAAGCATGAGATGACAGTACTGGAAGCAGCATGTATGCGTATAATTAGACAAACGTCAGTTAGGGTGGTAGCAGGAAAGACAGTGAAGAGCAATTAAGTTCAGAATATATGTAAAAAGTAGAGCATAGGTTCCCCCCTCTCCCAGAGCCTCAGTGTTGCAGATTGAACCCAGGGCCTCAAACACGCTAAGAAATAGTTCTACCACTGAGCTATAGCCCCCACCCCCAAAGTTTAGGGTTTTTTTAAAATTAGGTCTAAGTGGTTTGATGACAGGTGGTATCATTAACTGAGATAATAATGATAAGGGATATATAGTAACAGTTAACATTCATCAAGCACTGGGGCTGGGGATTTAGCTCAATGGTGTAAGTGCCTGCCTGGCAAGCGTGAGGTCATGAGTTAGATTGATCGCATGTACCAAAAAAACAAACAAACAAAAAAACATTAATCAAGCACTAACTATACACCAGGTATTATTCTAAGCCCTTACTAACTCACTCAACCCTAAAACTTCAAAATATTTATATATAACCCTATTATGTATATAAGAAATCTGAGCTTGGGAGATAAGGTTACTTATCCAAAGTTGCATAATAAAAGTTACAGAGAAACTGAACTAGAATTCAAGGAACCCAGTACCAGAGCACTCCTTTAACCACTGCACCAAAACGGAACTTGAATACTAGGAGAGGTATAAATTTGGGTATTTTTAACTTTTAAAGTGTACATTCCCTCCCCTCTGACTTCACAATTTGATTGTGGAAATCTATGGTACAGAGACGCTAACACATACAGTGTTATGCGTTAGGATACTCATTGCTACATGTTTGCAATAGCAGAAACTTCAAACCACTGACTTAATAAAAGAACAGTTAGAAAAGTTGTACATAATTACAACACAATCCTATGCAGAATAAGAGAGAGAATTCTTATATGACCTTATTATGAAAATATCTTAAAAAGTTCATGGCTGAGTACTCAGGAAGGAGGCTGACCTAGGAGGGTCACCTCAAGTTCGAGGTTGGCGTGGGATGTCGGGTGAGTTTAAGGTAAGCCTGAAGTACACGGTGAGACACTATCTCAATAACCAAAACAAAAGTTTATGAATGAGGAAAATACTATGTGTAGTTACTATAGAAGATTTTCTGTATCATATTTTGTATGATTCAGATAATCTAGATGAGAACCCCATCTATATTACATTTTAAACATACACACCTCAAGTAATTAAGATTTCTAGACAGCTTAAAGGATTCTTTTAGTGTCTACTGTTTTTTCTTTTTTTGAACAAGACTATTTTCAAAGTGAAAACATTTAACTACCTTAAATGTTTTCATTTGTGTTTATAATTTGTTAAAAATTTCAAAGAATTTACTTAGGTTTAAGAAATAACAATGCTAAAAAAAAAAAAAAAGAAATTAACAATGCTTAGTTCTTTCATTTGTTCCTATCCAAAGCATTTTAAATCAGAATTTGAATTTTTTGCAATATGTGAACACTATGACTTCAATTTTATAAACAAAAAAATTTTAAATTGTACATTATGAGTGTAATACATATATTTGAATAGATAAAGTATAATGGAAAAATATGAAGAACATTTTTGGTTGTTTTCATTGGCACTGAGTAAAGGGAGGAATAATTTGGGGTAAGTATGTAGAGGAAGGATGTTAATTAGGCAAAAATAGTATTTATAGTCTAAACTGTGCAAGCATATAATTAAAAAACTAAGAACTCACAATAAAAGTCCCAAAGCAAGGAAACATGACGGAACAAAGTGAGTGGAGTAAGCCCAGTACAGATACACACAGGTGTTCCTGACTTACTCCTTTAATGTAGACTGGCTAAGGGTTAGTACGGTTACATACGAAAGGACTGGCAAACTAGAGATATGTCAGTCTTTATATCTAGTTATATATAAGGCCTTTAAATTTAGTTGCATATAAAAGCTTACTAAAATACAGTCTTTTTATCAGAGCCAAAAAATGAAAGAAAAATGTAATTATGCTATAGGTTAGGTCACAGTGGTGGTGAACCTATGGTATGCATGCTGCAGCAGGCTGTATCATTCAAAATTCTAAAAGGTTCACCATCACTGGGTTAGGGTATATAAGAGAAAAGGCTTGGTTTCTAATACTGGTGCTATTATTCAGCTAAATTATTCTAATCCTCATTTTACCCATCTACAAAACAAGAAAGCCTAAAGTTCAGTGTCTAAGGATCTTTCTCATTCTGTAACTCTATAACTCTATTCTACAAAACATAATTGATAAAGCATTTCCAGTTTTTGTTTAGTACTGGGCATTGATCCCAGGGCTTTTGGACTGAGCTACATCTCCAGTTCTATTTTTTCTTCAGTTTTTATTTTGAGGCAAGGTCTTACTAAGTAGCTAAGATTTCCAAACTGGGTTTAAACCTATGATCCTCTTGCCTTGGCTTCCCAGAGTGCTGGGATTATACACATATGCTACCATACCTGGCAAGTTCTCAGTGTTTAAGAAACTAGCAACACCAAACATTTAATAAAACTATGCAAGTTCCAAGCAAACCTGTGCCTGAAGTAGTCTCAGCTGTCTGTCTTGCTCTGTGACAAATCGATATGCATCTGGAGATAATCCCATCATTCCATTATCTGACCCAGTCTTGGGTGTGTGTGTGCACAGTGCACAAGGCTGAGGGTTACATGAGTCCAGATGTGAAGGCCTTGCCACAGGTGATGGTTCCGTACTGTTGTGGGAAGAACAACTGTTCATGCCTCCCTGAAGTCTCAGGGCTGCAGGACTACTTGAAGAATAGAACGCGTTATGGTACAGAGCCGGACATCCACTTGGGTGAAATAATGAATGCTTTTGAAGTGCTTCAGACTGGAGATTGTGAATGGGCCCTACTGTATTTATTCCTTTCCAAGAATTTATTGGACTATATTGAATATGACCATAATGCTGACAACAGGTACAAACATTTGTGGAACAATATGATGGTAGTGGCGGAGGAGGTACCTGAAGTTCCCCTGGTGTTTCTGAGTGATGGGGCGAAAAGACAAAATTGTGTGGGTGGGACTGTGAAGCAAGAGAAGACTGCCTAGAATTAAATGTGGAGGGTCTTTTAGGATACTCTTCATTTTGTTCATTTCCAGTAACGATTGCTTGAAGCTTCTCAGATATATCAGGAGGTAGCACATTATGAGAAGATGATTTAACAATGTCGTTCCCAAAATGGGGGTTGCCTTTCTTACAGACAGATGGCTGTTTTACTTTACAGTTCTTCAAAGAAGCAGTATTCTGGGTTAACTGATTTGGTATCATTTTCACAGAAGGCTTTCCAGCTTCAGCTTCTGGGCTGTGTTTCTCGTCAGGAAGTTCAGGTTGCAAGGCCTTCAAGTGCTCAGAATGGTTGATCAGCAGAGGAGAATGTTCAGGATTCACCAAAGCCAATGTATTAGACTGATGATTTGATTCTTTGAAATTGCCATCAAATACAAGTGAAAGTTCAGGAACTGATGGTTGGATATTAGAAATCTATAAATGAGAAAGAAACTTAGGAGAAAGGCATGCTTTGCTTTCCTTAAACCAGTATTTCCAAAATAATATTCATCATTAAAGTTTCTTTTTTGGGCACGTGGCGGGGGGGGGGTTACTGTCAATCAAACTCATGACCTTGTGCTTGCCAGGCAGGCACTTACACCGCTGAGCTATAACCCTGGCCCCCAAAATAATATTCAATTATGAATTAAAAATTGTTCATTATTAGACCATCAATATATTTTCTGGGCAACTTTTATATGAATGTCAGTAAAAATACAACTGTAAGAAAATAAGGTCTTGACC
This sequence comes from Dasyprocta punctata, assembly GCA_004363535.1. NCBI lineage: Eukaryota > Metazoa > Chordata > Mammalia > Rodentia > Dasyproctidae > Dasyprocta > Dasyprocta punctata. The sequence goes on along the minus strand of RJWM01028239.1, from coordinate 17,856 downwards.
CTCAAAGAATACAGTTGACCACCTCCCAAGCTTCTTTAATAGTAGAACTCCTTTTATTGGATAACTGATGAACATTGCTTAGATCACAAAACGCATATGGAAAACTGTTTCAGAAAACTTTCAGAAAATAGTTTTTATCCTCATTCTGAAAAAGAAAAAACTATCACAGGCAGTAGCTTCAGTAGATCTAATGGTAAATGTTTGTGTCTTAAATAACAAGGTATCTTCTCCAATAAAAATTTCAAAATACTTTGTTACTAAGTGAAGTTACTCTGTTATTTCCACTGAAATCAATTAAGAGATGGTCAAGAACAGAAAACTGCAATCAGAATAATCCCTATGGTGAATCTGTTGTACTTTAATATTAATTTTTAAAAATCTTTCCTATTCTTTTTTCTTCCAGTGTAAATAGCTAGTCCAACTAAGGTAAATAACAATTCTAAAATAATCCCCTGATTGGCAGCAATCAAAAATTATGACAAGTTATTAGTAATTGACTTCTGAATGCAAACAGAATGTTTTTTCTGAATACAGTAATGAAAACCAATGTCAAAGTTTGATGATTGCATAGATTGTTAAGTTTTAGAAAGCTCTAATTCTGAAATCAAACCTTCTGAATTAGAATCCCAGCTTTATTCATACTAGTTTGTGATCTTTGGCAGGTATCTTTTTTTTTTTTGTCTTTTTGAGGCAGGGTCTAACCATATGGTTCAGGCTGGCCTTGGGCTCACTTCATAGCCCAGGCTGGTCTTGAACTTGCAACGATTCTCCTGCCTCAACCTCCTGAGTGCTGGAATTACAGGAGTGCGCCACCACACCCGGCTTTTGGTAGGTATCTTAACCAATCTATGCCACAGTTTTTTCTGGACATAAGTATATGTACATATATATAAATAATTACATATATGTGACTACATATTAAATGCAATAATTATATATATATCTGTGAAGTACACAAAGTGTGATCAAAATATACAGTCAATGTTTAAATAAAAATTGTTTACACATTGTTCTTAATCCCCCTTGAATACATTCCCCTTTGGTTTGCACACACTGATTCTATTCCACTGCCACTTTCTGAAATAACTCTGGAAGTTCTCTTTAGAAGTGTCTTCATGAGGTATGATCAAAAATATGGTAAAGGCGGTCTTGTAAAAATACGATGGTGAGTGCAAGGTCGTGAATTCCATTTCTGGTACAAACAAAACAAAACAAAACAAAACAAAAACCACTATAGTGTGTCCTTATCGATGTTATTTAATGCATCTGGCACCATTAGACTTCTACTTCTTCACCAAAGTCAAAATGACCATGAAGCCAGGCATGATGGCGCACGCCTTTAATCCCAGCACTTGGGAGGCTGAGGTAAGGGGAGTGTTGTGAGTTCGAGGCCAGCTTGGGCTACAATGTGAGTGCAAGGCAAGCCTGAACTACATAGTGTGGACCCTGTCTCAAAAAACTCAGGCCGGGAGTTTGGCTCAGTGACTTAAGCGCCTGCCTGGCAGGCACGAGGTTGTGAGTTCGATCCTCGATGCCACAAAAAAAAAAAAAAAAAAAAAAAATGACCATGAAAGGTTAACATTTTGAATCAATTCGGGACATCAAGGCAATTACAACAATGCAACTAAAGAGACATAAAAGACTTCCTGAACTGCTTCAGAAAGTAATGAGAATGGGTGGGCGCAGTGGCACATGCCTGTAATCCCAGCGCTCGGGAGACTGAGGCAGGAGGATCCATGAGAGTCTAAAGCCAGCCTCAACTATATAGTGAGCTCAAGGCCAGCAAGACCCACATAATGAGAACCTCCCCTCCCAAAAAAAAAGAAAGTGCCAAAACAATGGTATAAACCTGTTTGAAGTGAGGGGGAATATTGGCAATGTAATAAAACTTATTGTAATAAAACTTTAACCATTAGCTGTTTTTCAATCATACCTCACATACATTTCTATATAGATAAAACCAAATAGAAACAGGGAGCTAGAGTGATGCTTAAACAAGTTCTAGGTACTGTTTAGTACTTTAACATGAAGAGACTTTCAGATCTCTAATCTCTACCCACAAAAGTGAATTCATTATAAGGTCAGTGATACCTTCTGACTCACTGGATGAGGACTAGGAATCGGTCTTGGAGAAAAGTCTTCATCTTCAACACCAGAGTCATGATCACTTACTGGTATTTTCCTAGGAGTTAACTTTTGGGAAAACCTAAAGAGTAGAAGGGGAGACATGAAAAACCTTCAAACAATCTAGGATTTTTACCTTCTTCCTTTTTGAAATGGAGTAAAGTCCCTTGATAAGTAATGCCTAGATCTGACAACCACAAGATTTTTTTTTAAATCAATGTTAGTTGACCGGAAAAACTGGCCTCCTCAGACTCATACTTATTAATTATCCCGTTTGCCTGCTCATGGCAAGTTTAATCTTATGTTGTTAATGTCATGATAAATCAACAGAGTTCTTCCTAACTGAACATGCTGAAGGTAGAAATAATAAGTACTCGTTATGTACTATGAAAAAGTTTATAAGCTGGCAACGGACATGTACATCAACTGTATTAAACACCACATTAAATACCCATTATATTAAAAAGATTGAAAAATTAAATTTCCCATGTATTTATATCTACGGTGGGAAAATACTTTGAGACACTGAAGTAGCACTGTCGTGTGCATGTTGCATTAAGCTCATGGGATATCATTCTGTATTTTTTTTTTTTTTTTTTTTTTTTTTTTTTGCGGTACCGGGGATTGAACTCACAACCTCGCGCCTGCCAGGGCAGGCGCTTAAGGCACTGAGCCAAACTCCCGGCCCGGGTTTTTTTGAGGCAGGGTCGCACTATGCAACTCAGGCCGGCCTTGTGCTCGCGTTGTAGCCCAAGCCGGCCTCGTATCATTCTGTATTACACATGTTCTTTAGGATGTTGGAGAGCTTTGTGGAGAGGTGCAGTTCTATCTGCTTAGACACATCTTACAGATACTCTCATTGCTTCATTGTAGTACCCTTTTTAGGACAGTGCCCCTTTTTAGTTAGCTGCAGTCCTTGTATCACAGATGGCACATTCTAGCAGAACACAGAAAAATACTCAGTTCCAGCATGGAATTTCAAAAGCTGAAATTAGAGTTTAAGACTAAAGATTTGGAATACTATTATAACATGATTTTTTGTATCCTAAACCAAATAAACTTAAAATAAGGCTTCTAAGAAAGCACCCCAGGGTTGGGGATATAGCTGAGGGCACAAGCACCTGCCTGGCAAGCACAAGGTTGAGAGTTCAATTCCTGGTACCAAAAACAAAACAAAACAAAACTCCTATATCTTGTTTTATCTAAGTTGAATTCTTCTAGCAGAGAGACAACAAATCAATAAGAAATCCCAAAGATGCTACAGCATCTGAACACTTCAGAACTCGTTGAATTCTTGTATCCTGGAGAGGCAGACACCAAGATCTTTCTGTGCAGGGTACTACAATGAAGCAATGAGAGTATCTGTAAGATGTGTCTAAGCAGATAGAACTGCACCTCTCCACAAAGCTCTCCAACATCCTAAAGAACATGTGTAATACAGAATGATATCCCATGAGCTTAATGCAACATGCACATGACAGAGAGCTAGTGATCTCAGGAGGGTCAAAGGGATTGCAGCAGGAAAGATGCACAAACCTGTCAAAGATCAGGTGCACATGGAAATATTACCAGACAGCAGTACAGGTGGATGAGAATCCTGACACATTTATTACCATTGCTGGCACTCTACTACAGTATCTATAACCCCAGAGAAAAAAGGATAAAAAGACCCTGAATTCACTGAAATTTCCAGTGAAAAGAACAACCAGTAGAATAATAAGCCTTCAAAATACAGTGGTACCTCAGTTCATGAACTGAATTCTTACTGTAATTCTGGTCACGAACCAAATCAAATTCAGTGTTGACCTTATGGGGAAATTTGATTTGGTTCAAGTACCATTGTAGATATTATATCTGGTTATAAAAACAAATTACATTTTTATACACAGGATCTGTGGCACAGAATATCAACTACATATTTCCTTACCACACACACACACACACAATTGCTGACATAATGATTAAAATTCATTTCCTAGTTTTTTAGCATCTAAGGCGAAAAGGAAAAACTTCAATTATAATGACAGCTCTTTAGGCAAGAAATATTTTGCAGAAGTCTAGAATTACTGATCTTTATTAAAGCTTGGGTCAAAGTTGAAAACAAGCAAGGTTTGAACATTGATAGAGAAATTATAAACTGGGCTTGGTGGTGCACACCCGGCACTTGGCAGACTGAGGCAGAAGAATTCCTATGAGTTTAATGCCAGCTTGCATTACATAAATGAGTTCAAGGTCAGCCTGCAGTACACAGTAAGACCCTGTCTTGGAGAAAAAAAAAGTTTTCCTATCTTGGCTTTTTTTCAGAAACATTCAAGAAAATGTTAAATAAAACCTTTAGATTTAAAATAATTTCCAGGCATGGTGGTGCATACCTGTAATCCCAGCATTTGGGAGGCTGAGAGGCAGGAGGATCACCATGAGTTCAAGGCCAGCCTGGGCTACAAAGTGAGTTCAAGCCCAGCTTGAACTGCATAGTGAAAACCTGTCTCAAAAAAAAAAAAAAAAAAAAAAGGCAATTAAGGTGTTCCTTCAAACCCATTAGAATGTGGTAGTTTTTGATGATCTACCCTGTTTCAAGGATAATTTAATATTTCTAAAGAAGGACAGGGATCCTGTAGACATCTTTCTAATCCCTAGTATTTCTGAATATTGTAAATGGATGTTTGCAGGTGTGATCAAATTAAGGATCTTGAGTTGAGAAGCTTATTTTTGGACTAACCAGGTGGGGTCAGTGTAATTATAGGGGTCCTTACAAGAGGTAGGGAAGAGGGTTAGAGTCAGAGAAGGCAGAGAACAGAAGAGAAAGGAGAAGAAAGACTTGACGATACTATGCTACTGGCTTTGAAAATGGGATAAGCAGTTATGTGACACGGAATGCAGGTGGAATCTAGGAGCTGGAAAAGGTAATAAAACAGATTATCCCCTGGCGCCCAAAAAAGAAATACAGCGTTCCCAAACACCTACTTTGGATTTCTGGCCTCAGAACGGTAAGATAACTCTGCTATCTTAAACTACTATGCTTATGGTAATTTATTACAGCAGCAATAAGAAACTAATAGAGATGCGGTCATAGTCTCATTTTACAGATGGGATGCTGATGTTAACAACCAGGTTATGTCTGATATCATAACCTGAGTTTGCAATTATTGTTATATAGCCTCTATAGAGTTGGCACAGTTGCCATCTATTTTAAACTTGTATCACAGATAATTTCCACCTTCAGAATCAAGTGTTTGGCCAGATGAATCATTGTGTATTAGGGGAAAAAAAAAATCAAGGCTGGGTGTGTAGCTCAGTAGTAGAACACTTGCTTCCCATGTACAAGGCCACTGTTTCAATCCCAAGTAACACACACACAAAAGCCATTTTCTCAATAAGATAGATTCCAATAATCAATGAATAGCTACTTTAAATCTGCTTATTTATCATGTAGTTTTTTCCCCCCTTTTTTTGGATTTGTGAGTCAGGCTCTCCCTATAATAGTTTATGATGGCCTTGAATTCACAGTGATTTTCCTGCCTCAGCCTAAGTGCTGATCTCAAGAAATATTCTATTTTTTTTTTTTTTTTTTGGTACTGGGGATCGAACTCATGACCTTGCACTTACCAGGCAAGTGCTTGAGCCACCGAGCTAAATCCTCAAGCAATATTCTAAACACACAGTACTACAGGGGCTAAGAGAGAGGTTTGTATTAGTCAAAAAGCCGGGAAAAAGGCAAGTCAAAAACTAGGACAAATTAAAAATAACAATACTTTTTGAAGAGTCAAAGAATAAACTAACGATCTTTCTTTTTTAAGAAACCAATATTCTATAGCAGCTTTTAACTAAGTTTACCAAATTAATGGACCTATCAAATAATAGGCAACATTCCATCACTGGACTATAAATTCCATGAGGGAAAGACTATGTATCCATCTGGTATACCACCGTATCTTCAGCACATTACCTGGCACATAGCAGAATAGAATAAATGAAAAAGCTAAATTGGAGATGTGATGGTTAATGTTATATGTCAATGTGGCTAGGTTACAGTAAAAATATTATTTTAGTTATTTCTATGGTGGTTTTTTTTTTTTCAGTGAGGTCCACATTTGAATCATCTGACTGAGTAAAGCAGTACTTCCTATAATATGGGTAGCCTCATTCAATGAGCAGAGAAGGCCTTAACAGAAAGACTGACCTCCACGGGAGGACAGGGAATTCTGCCAGTAGATGGCCTTTGGTCTCAAACTGCAAACTCTTGCTTGGTTCTCCTGCAGACTTTGGATTTGTCAAACCTCCATAATTACAACAGTCAATCCCTTAAAATAAACATTTCACTGTATGTAAACACATCCTGCTGTTTCTGTTTCTCTAGAGAACCCTGACTAATACGACAGAGCATCTTCTTTACCACAAAAGGTAGGATAGAATGACCCATGAAATCACAAGCCCTTAATTTATCTTTCCAAGTGTATTTGTTTTAAAAATTTTTAAACAAACTATTTCTTTTTTTAGTAGAGTTATTTTTATAGTAGTTTATCTGATAGGACCAGGTTTAAAACTAAAAGGAAGGGAAGAACAAACAAAAGCCACTAAACAATGGAATGGTACTTCCTAAGCAATGTCACAAAGTACTTGTCATAATTTTGTGACAAATACTTTTTTTGGTTTTCCTATACAATAAATCAACTCCAGTGAAAATTATAACTACCTTTTATTAAAATTATAATCCAGTTGCCTAGGAATATAGCAATTCATTTAATGCAAAGACATCTAGTGTACACAAGATTTTCAAATAGTTTCATCAGAAATAATTTAAATAGTTATTTTTAATTACTCATAAAAAACTAATAAACATAATAAAATAGTACAAAAATAGTACAGATGATAATTAAAAGTTATCTTTTACCTCTTAACTGAAAGATTCTTAGAAATTTTGCTGAAAAACTCGGTTTCTACATCTTGGCTTTCACAACTTAGTTCAAAATGGATTGGATTTTTGTCAGAAGGTTCGACATTCTGAAATGAAGTAAATCACAAATTGAGATCTGACTTAAATAAAAACATTTCTGTTTAGATGAAAAGTTGCTCCAAAACAATGAATGAGGGACTTCTAAATTCTTTAACCCTCTTTTATAAAATGTCAACTTGCCTACTTCCCTGCTTTACAAATAAAAGTAAAAATTTAGTTGCCTGTATTATATAGTCTACTCAGTATTCAGGGGTTTAATGAATATAACAACTATGAACTGAGGATACCCTCCAAATAAAATAACAAATGATATATGTCTCTAAGATAGGAATAAATTATTAGATTTAAGATTATTATAATTAAAATATATAGTCATAAACTATTATAACCTATAAATTATCTCAAAGTGTAAAACAAGGTCTGAGAGGACACACATGGTTATTTAGTAGTAGTAAATATTTTTGTTTAAAAAAAAGTGATCTTCAGTTTTTATACAACGACGTTTACAGTTTCAGTGATCTACATTTTTGGTGATATTCACCTGAATACATTTCTATGTAGTTTACTAGCTATAGCAACAATTTGTTCTCATTCCTTGGATTATATTATATACTGAATTTTAAGTGTGAAAATCATATTTTTTTATTTTTTTATATATATATAATTTATTATAACCACATGTTTGAAAATAACACATAGAACACTAAAATCACAAAATTAATTTTCAACATACAGAATAATACAACATATAAACTACTGCTATTCCTCCAAGATTTTATTTTATTTATTTATTTATTTTTTATTTATTTATTTATTTATTTATTTTTGTGGCACCGGGGATTGAACTCACAACCTCGCACCTGCCAGACAGGCACTTAAGCCACTGAGCTAAACTCCCAGCCCTAGTTTTTTGAGACAGGGTCATACTATGTAGCTCAGGCCGACCTTGTGCTTGTGTTGTAGCCCAAACTGGCCTCAAATTCACAACGCTACACCTACCTCAGCCTCCCGAGTGCTGGGATTAAGGGCATGCACCACCACGCCCGGCTTCCTCAAAGATTTTAGAAAGGCACAGGCAAGTTATTCTGTGGATAACTTTTGGTTCTGGAGATATGGTCTAAGACTTACTAAATAAGAATTAATCATAAATGAATAAAGTTAATATCCAGTCAGACTCATTACAAATCTACAAAGTCTAATAGCTTGAATTACCATTTTAAAGGGTAAACACCATTAGGTTTAAACTACCAAAATAGAACAGGAAATACCCATTAATGTACTGGGTAATCAAATCACTTACATTGAAAAGATGCAATGTTTCCTTGCTGGTTAGTAAGCGAAATTGAAGATCAGCTATCCTGCTGTCACAAGGGAGGCATTCATAAAACTCAGGTTCCTTATGTGTCAAAGAATAGAGAACTATGATGAAATTTCCAGATTCTGAAAAAACCCTGGATAGAAAATGCCATTTAATTAAAATTTAATGAAGATAACAAGATTATACTCAACCCTCTGTCACATAAGCCTCCCAATCAAGTTAATAGAACAAAAGAGTACAAAGATTAAAAGAAAACTAAGGAACAAATTTAGGCATTATTAATTCTGGGGGGGTTTGCAACAGCAAGCAGAAACATCAAAATGACACCCAGGATTTGGAGGTAGATTTATTTATGATTAGCAAAAGACAAGACGTTCTCGGGAGTATAAAACATTGGGAAGACCTAAAGTACCTCCCTCTCTCAGCTCACTGGCCACTCTTCCCTTCTCTACAGTGACTCTTGCTGTTCCTTGAAATTTAAAGGTCATCATTTACAGACAGTCTTAAGGTATCCTATGCCTCAAGCGTTGCCTCAGAGAGCAGCATACTTTTTTCCTTGTCTTTGCATCCCTGATCGCCTAGATTTTTTATTTTTTTATTTATTTATTTTTTTAGATTTTTTATTTTATTTATTTATTTATTTTTGGTGCCAGGGATTGAACTGACAACCTCACACCTGCCAGGCAAGCGCTTACACCACTGAGCTAAATCCCCGGCGCCTAGACTTTTTTAAAGACACATACATTCCGCATCATAATTAGATGATCAAATTTAATAGTCAACATTATGGGAGCAAGAAAAAAAGGTTTACATGGGAACCCTTGGTTTGAATGCTTTACCGTTTCCACAGAACAAACTAGAATGACCTGTTATACAATTAGCCATGAATATAGTCCTTGAGGTATTTTTGCCCATTTACATGAGTATTGCCTAAAACAAGTCTTATTTGTAGCAGACAGGCCCTGCCACAACTGTGCTTGGCTGAATTCACTCATCTATTTTGACCCTGTCCTTTCGATCACTTTTCCTGCTGAGCTGTTTTCTGTCTGTATTTCTAAAAATTCCCATAGTGGATGTTGCTGAAACTGCCAGTCACCTTGGTTTTGTGGCTTGGCAAAGACCTGGCCTCTAACATCACAGGGCCCAGAGTTCCTGCCTCCAAAGTTTCTTCTCTTCATGGATCCAAAATTTCAAGATTTGTAATTGCCAAAATAATTGTAGCCTCTATTACAAAAAGTGCTCACATCATTACCATTGTAGTCATCGCTATTGCAATGATGTCTACCACCATCACAGCTGTCATGAAAGCCACCACAACCACTATGTCTCCTCCATGACCAAAATTGTCACTGTCACCGAAAGCAAAGCTCCTAAAGTGCTTGGTGTTTAGATTTCTTATTACCACCTTCCTGAGCATTCCCCATTGCTCAAAATAGCTTCTCAGATGCTCATCAGTTGTTTCAAACTTTGGTCCTCTAACAAAGAGTTTTTGCAGCTTCTCAGGGTACTAGAACTGACTTAGACAGGAAAGCAGGGGTAAGAGAGATTCTAATAATGCTTCCTCTTCAAAGACCTAAATATTAAAAGAGAAACAATCTGCTGGATGATAGCATATGTAAAATTCTTGAAAACGTAGGTGTAGGCAAAGACTTTATGAATAAAACCTTGATCATACAAGATATATTATAAACTGAACTCACATCAAATTAAAACACTTTTGCATAGCAAAAGAAGACACCAACAGAGTAAAGAGACAACCCCCAGAATGGGAAAAATTTTTTTCCCAGCTACTCCTCAGACGAAGGACTAACATTTAGAATACCGAAAGAACTTAACACACACACACACACACACACACACACATACACACCCTAAATTTAAAGCCTCAATCCAAAAATGATCATCTGAAATGAATAAACATTTCTCAGATAAAGAAGTACAATCAGCAAATAAATATATGAAAAATGTTCAACATCACTGATATTTGAGAAATGCAAATTAAAATACGGAGATTCCATCTCATGAAGAAATCAACCAATAACAAATGCTGTGGGGGAAAAGGAACACTTCTTCACTGTTGGTGGGAGTATAGACTGTTGCAACCACTGAAAATCAGTGTAGGGATTCCTCAAAAAACTAAAACTAGAGGTTCCATTTGACCCAGCTGTTCCCCTTCTTAGGTATCTTCCCAAAAGAGTTAAAAGCATCAAACCACAGTGATACATGAATACTCATGTTTATAGCAGCACATTTATAATAGCTGAATCTTGGAGACAGCCCATAGGCCAATCAATAGATGAATGGATAAAGAAAATGTGGTATATATACCATGAAGTATTAGTTTGCCATAAAGAATAAACTTGAGTCATTTGCAGGAAAAGGCATGCACCTGGAGAAAATATCTTAAGTGAAATAAATCGGACACACAAGCTTAAACACCACACTGTTTCTCTTGTGTGAGAAACCTCAAGGGTAAATAAACAGCATAACGGAGGATAGATATTGGGAAGTGTGAAGAACATATTCAAATGGAAAGAGGAATAAGGGAGGGGGGAGGGGAAGCAAAGGAAGGAGAGAAAAAAGAAAAGAAAATGGGAAGATTTTGTAAATGGGGAGGAAAAGAAAGGCTGAAAGAAGGGGAGGACAATGGGAAAAAAAAAGAAGATATGTTATGTACAAGTACAAATTTCCTGTGATGAATGTGATCAACATGTACTAATAAAAAAATAAAAGAACAGATTTAAAAAAAGTATTCTTGGCAGTGTATATGTGCAAAAAAGATCTGACTGCTTATTCAAAATCACAGCACTTGCTGAAACAGTGACTGCCCCAGAGCCCCAGCAATATGGGAGCCTGAGCAGGAGAATCACTTGAGGCCAGGGGTTGGACAGCAGTCTGGACAGCACAGACAGACCCGAGTTCGACAGCAGCAAAAACGACACACTTTTTTACTAGCCACTCTCACTCACACATCCGCCTCTCCTTCTTGGCTTTACTTTGCTTCACAGCTCACCACTTTTAAAAATAATATTTATCTTACTATTGGGGAAAAGATCAAAATATTACAGAACAAAATACCACTTGCCTTTCTTGAAGAGAAGAACTGAACATGTATCGCAAGCAGCAAGCCCACACCTGAGGACTGTAGATGTGCAGAATTCCACAGAGCCAACTAAAAGAAAAAAATAGAAATTGAAGTCTATAGTCATTCAAAAATTAGCATTCTTTAGATTGTTTGCTTCTCAAGGTAATATGGCAAATTCTTAACATTTACCATTTATTATAGCTTGTATCTAGATGTCCCTTCAACCCTCATTCCATCATATAAGTGGGGTTTGTCAGAGATGGATGGATCTAGGATGTGTGATGCTGGGATTAATGGTGCAATACTAAGATTACAGGTGCCCCAGCCTGGGTGTGAGTGTTACCACCTCTGGGTGGGTAGTCTGGATAGAATATAAGGGACAGAAAGAGGGCTGCTGTTGTCTCCTTCTGCTTGCTACTTCACCGCTGGCTGCCTTCTGCCTACCCTGCTTTGCCATGGACCGTCTCCCCTCTGTCATGCCCCTCCGCCTTGGAGCCCCATGACTATGAACTGAAACCTCTACAAACTGAGCCAATATAAACCTTTCCCCATTTACCTTTGAGTGTTGTATATTTTGTTTCAGCAACAAGAAAAGTATCTAAGATACCAATAATACATTTAAAAGCCTGACAAAGGGCTGAGATATATATCAGTGGCGGAGTACGTGCCTAGCATGCATGAGGCCTGGGGTTCAATCCCCAGTGCCTCAAACAACCATAAAAAGACCTGAGAAATATGCAAACTTAAGAAATCTATATTAGACCACACTGACAACCTAGAAGGAGAATACTGTATATGGATATATACATTAATATATTACATCCATATAGCAAATGGAAAGAAAAAGAATACACATTTCTTTCCTTTTGATCTCTTCACCTGTGATGTGGGTAAGAAAATGTTTCACAGGGGTGAAGGCAGTGTGCCAGACTACAAAGAATGAGCTCAATCAGCAGAGACTAAAGTCTGTAGCCTAAAAGTCCTTTATAGAGTATTAAAAGGATGAATGCTGTAGGTATCCTGTAAACCTTACAGGTAGACTGAAATGTAAGGTTTTTATAGAATGTTCACTTCGGCATCAATACCTAAAGAGAACAGAACCACAGCATAGACTGCAAGTAGATTTCTTGGTCCAGAGAACATGTCTGTATTATCACTAACTTGGTACTTGTTATTCTCTCATATGGATTCCACTTCTTATCAATCCTTCCTTCTACTGTCAAACAATTAAAGGCCTAGCTCAAGTTTGCCTTCTGTAAGAAAATGCCCCTATCATTTCTCTCTTACAAATACTAGTAGGAATCATTGCCTATATTATTCCTTTCACAATAAACCATATAACTCATTATTTATTTTTCTGTATGTTAACTATTGTCTTATTTTTGGTTATGAATTCCTTAAGGAGCTTTAAATCCTAACACAAAGCCAAACACAATGCTGTATACGGTATATGGAAAGTATGCAACAAACACTAATGAATGTAAGTTTCTGAATAATCTGTCTAAATGTCATTAATGGCTAACTTGAAAGCCATTAACACTAAAAGGAATTTCTGCAAAGTTGTCTGGGCGTGGATTTAACAGTATTGTTTTCAGCCCTTAAGGACAGGGAAAGTAAGAGAAAGCTGAAGAAATAGAGCTCTAAGCCTTCAACTTCAACAAGAATTCAATTTTATCCATCGTATACACTGGAATTCTTCCTATGACTGAGGGAAAAAATTCTTTTAGCTGATTCCAGTATTAAAATTTTTTTAAAAATGTAAACACTGGTTTTGTGGCTTTATAAGATCATCTATATACTCATGGCATAGCTGATTCATGTGCTCTTCATATGTACTTGGATATGTATTTGGCTGAAAGGTTTTCATAAATAATGTAATACTTACATTCCCACTAATGGAAGAGAACAAACCTTGGGATCAGATTCCAGCAAAAGTAATAATTTGCGTGTCTCATCCATGGTGAGATATCTAAACGGAAGACATTCACATAAAAATAACAAAGCATATATTTTAATCTAACAGAGATGATCTGAATTATGAAGCATATTTTAAGTAAGGGACAAGATTCAGATGAACATTGTCTCTCACATAGCTAGATAAAGAAAATAATTCAAATCATTTGATTCAGTAAAAGAAAGACTCTGGTAGGAAGAGATTAAAGAGATTTAGTATCTTAAAACTTCTATATTATTAAAATTATCACTAATGTGCTATTAATTTCCAATCATCTTGTTTTGAAATCCTGTATCATTTTTATTGTTTTCTTTTCTTTTAATCTCTTTAAAATAAAAATAATATAAAGAACGGACACTTTAAAAAGTATTTTTATTCCTCAACTTTACTCACAACTTACTTTGTCAAAAGTGTTATAAAGCAGACAATTTCACAACTGAGTAGGTTACACTGGGAAAAGTGAATTTCCTGTAACTGAAGTATGCAAGTATCCAGCTGACTTGACAATATTGCAACAAATGTGACTTCTCGCTGAAGGGGGCTGAGTTAAAGAAGGTATAACCAACCCTCCAGGTATCTCATTTCTCTAATCACTATCAAATAACATCATCATAAAATGCAAAATAAAATTTTCATAAAATTTTCCCTAAAAACTTTTCCCTAAAATTTTCCCTAAAAGGACACTGTACTGTACTTACACTTTGATATACCTACAATTGACAGTAAGTTGTAAAAATATGAAAAATGTGGGGGTAAGGGGGGTAGCTCAGTGGTGCTCGCCTCACATGCATCAGCCACCTCTCCCAAAAGGGGAACGATGAACACCCACAGTAGAATTACTGAGTTAATTTTACTATTACAGATTTAAACTACAGAAATAAGAACAATGCCAATCAGGATATTAAGTCTAGATGGGACCACTGCTGATATCTTATTGCTCTAATAACCCTAAAATATGAACAATAAACTTATCAGGCCATGAAACATGATTAAGCCTGAGTTACCTTAAGATTTATGTATCAACAGTGACACACTTGCTTTAAAATCTCTCCCTCAAGCCAAGTGTGGTGGTACATACCTGCGATCCCAGTATTCAGGAGCCTAAGGTAAGAGGACTGTGAGTTGCAGGTCAGCCTAGGCTACACAGTGAGAGCCTATTTAGGAAGAAAGAGAGAGAGAGAGAGAGAGAGAGAGAGAGAGAGACAGAGAGAGAGACAGAGAGAGATAAAGAGAAAGAAAGAGGTCACGGTTGCCTAGTCTTGTCCACCTAATAAATTCCTATTTCTATACCTTAAAAGAATTGGTTTAGGTTTTTCTTGATTTTCCCAGGTTATCTGGACAACCTTTTTGCCTCCCCAGCACTGCATATAAACTTCCATTGTAGTGCATTATGTTTTGATATCAACATACTTAATGCACAACAAATTGTTTAAAAATTATTTCTTTCTAGTGCCTAACACAAATACCAGTTTTATAATGGATTCTAATAAATACTAGCGTGGATAAATGAATGTTGTTGAAAAAAAGAACAAATGTCACAAATTTAATAGATAACTGTAGACTGGAAGCAGCAAGGGGAACAGGCAATTGGATAGAATACTAAACATCTTGGTTACTAAAGGAATGCTAAGGGATCACAGATGAATAATTGAAAGAAATGCAAATTCATGCTGCATGAGTAAATAGGTATGGGTACAAAGGAAAACAAATTAATTTTTTGGTTAATTTTAAAGTCAGGCATGGTGGCACATGCTTTTAATCCCAGCACTCAGGAGGCTGAGACAGGAGGATCCTTGTGAGTTCCAGATCAGTCTGGGCTACAAAGTGAATTCAAGGCCAGCCTGAACTGCATAGTGAGACCCTATCTCAAAAAATAGAGCTGGGGATTTAGCTCAGTGGCGTAAACGCCTGCCTGTCACGCGTGAGGTTGTGAGTTTGATCCCTGGTACCAAAAAAACAAAAAACAAAAAAAAAACCAAAAAATCCCCCTGAAAATCCCATGTTCTCATTGAAAAGCACTTTATTACACAAAAAACAATTAAATGTTAAATGCAACTTTTGTAAAATTCAAATATTACAAGATTTTGAAACAGAATAATACTTTTTGGTATTCCAACCAGTAGGCAATACTCTGATCAGAATCTCAGATTCAAAATGGGACCTTTTTTCATACTCCAGAAACTTTCTTGTCAATGTCTTCTCTCTCATTCTTTTTCAAGGCAGCATTTTTACAGGCAAAGAACTGGACTTCAGTACACACTGGCAAACACTGCTGATGCTAGAGACCTAACAGGAACTAGAGTGGAATCAGCAGGAAAGAAAGTGAGGAGGGTAAAACTTAGTGCTACCTCAAACTTTTTAAAGCACAAGGTATTCACACTGTCTGACCTATTTCAGTAGACAATAGATAAAATATGAGCATGTAAAAAGTAGCCGTACTGAGGATTGGAAAGCATGCATCTTGACTTACATACAATTCCTAAGAAGCTAAGGGATAAGAGGCTGTAGAGAATTTTACTCCAGCTATGTGAGGAAACTCTACCTTCAAGTAGTTGACAATTTGACAAGAGTATGACAAATATTTAATTATTCCCTTTCTCTATCTGTATATCATAAATAAATTATATAAATGAAACTGTATGTCATAAATAAATTTTTCTGGCTCTCTGAGATTCATGATTAGTCAATTTATTGTTGAAAAAAGAAAATGGCCTAAAACCTAGATAAAGTATGATAGGTACAATAATACAGAAGTAACTTCTCCTTATATTTTTAAATCATAAAGTATTAACCATTTTTTCCCCCGTGGTGCTACAGATTGAACTCAGGGCCTCATGTATGCTAGGCAAGCGCTACCACAGAACCATATCCCCAACCCCCAAACCAATTTTAATATAATTTTTTAAAATCAATAATATTTTTGTAAGGTTGTGGATACAACTCTTCGAAAGGAAACTATAACCAGCAAAAATTAATAGACTTGGGTTGTAGCATGTGCTTAGCATGCACAATGCTCTGGCCTCAGTTCCCAGGATCAAAAGGATAGAAAAATAACAACTTCATTTTATTTTTTAACCTTCCCTGGTCATTAACAAATCATCAGATGTCTGACATGTAAATGGACTGCACAATTATTTTATATTATTTATATTATATTTTATATTTGTATTTTAAATAATTTATATTTCATTTTATATTCTTTTTTTTTTTTTTTCCGGCACCGGGGATCGAACTCACAGCTTCACACCTGCCAGACAGGCACTTATGCCACTGAGCCAAACTCCCAGCCCTAGTTTTTTGAGGCAGGGTCGCACTATGTAGCTCAGGCCAGCCTTGCGCTCGCATTGTAGCCCAAGTGGGCCTCGAACTCACAACGCTCCTCCTACCTCAGCCTCCTGAGTGCTGGGATTAAAGGCGTGTGCCACCACACCCGGCTTCATTTTATATTCTTATAGTCTGAAAAAATACTAATGCAACCAATTCTTAAAATTTTAGACTAATACTGTGTATCTTTCACTTACCCATATTTATAGGTACCTTGAACTTGAGAAATATTCAGATTACTGCTCAAGTTTCTTGCCAAAGCTGTTGGAATAATGGGGATGGGCTTCACAGGCGCACATTTGAAGCTATTTGCTAGAGTTACTGCTTCCCAATACAAGTCAAAATCCACACTGTCCAAACTCTCCCTGGAAGTGATATGAACTCGTACAGAGAGCAGTTTGCCACAATCCAAGGAATTTTTGCTACATACATGGTGCTGCAAAGCCTGAGGAATCAATATTATACAATTATTTTAAAACTGAAATGTGTTTCTATCTTCAAAGTATATTTTATGCTGGTGCATATACACTTAAAATACATTGCATTAACAAAATTAAATTAGTTTGGATTATAATATTTGAATTCTCATTTTTTTATGTGATCAAAAGATGAAGTGAATAATTACATTAAAGCGAATACGGCTTCTGTTCCAAGCTCCATCACGCATCTTCTAACTTAGATGACTTACCAACACTTCAAACTAGGAATACATATTTATTACACAAGCAAATGTGGAAATAATTTAATTCTGACTTGGCCTCAGAGTCTGAAGATCATTCCCTTTTGATTCCTTTTGTTATCCCAAATTCCAAGGTGGTTCTTGCCCAGCATTTGCTCACACCCACGGTATTTTTTCTAGTTCTAGTGCCACCACTCTACTACTGGGTCGCACATTCCTCTCCATACATCTGATTACTGTGATGGCCTGATCTGACTTCAATCAGCCAGCTCCATCAGATCAACTATCTTGATTTGACAGTATTTTCTCTTTTTAGAAACTTTCTCTGAAGGCATGGCCCATATAACAAAGTTTAATTTCTTTAGCCTGTAAGACAAGACTCTATAATCTGACCAAACTATTATTCCTGTGTGACTCT
>RJWM01028238.1:0-25831 GCA_004363535.1 Dasyprocta punctata | reverse complement strand
AAACAAAAGAAGAATACCTCATCATCAGGTGAACTTTGCTTAATAAACAACAATACACAAGATGGGAAATGCAAGAAATTAGAAGAAATTGTTACACTGAAAGTTAACATTAAAAGAGGAGAGCTAACACCTGTGTTTCCTTTTCCTAATAAATATGCTAACATGTTAAGGGTTTAGAGAACATTATTTACTCTTAAAATAGCTGCAAGATATCCACACTTTTATTTGCAACAAAATCTGATGTTATGAGCAATAGAGCATTTGAAAGATTATGTAAAAACCACTAACATTTTGGAATAAGGCATGTGTGATCAAAACAGAACATAAATTTTCTTTCTATAGATTCTTCCTGATTCCTTTAAAAATCAATCATCTTATTTCACTTTGTAGCATGACTTATAGGAGGAATGTTATCCCATCAACTCACATGCTTTATGAAAAGTCTCAGCTCACTCTTCCAATCATCCCCTTATTTTTGGCCCAGCATCTATGTAGCAGGAGGAAAGTGGAGTATTTACGTATAACTAGGTGATATCTGTAACTTCAGTGCCTGAAAACTGGACAGCTCTTGCTGAACCTAATCCACCAGCACTTCAAGAAGCAGTTATCAAATTAAAGTTGTAAATACAGAGATGGATAACAGTGACTTCAGTGACCTGATTCATTTTCCAATAAGAAGCTTAAAAAATAACTCAGCATTTCTACTCTGGTTTCTAACTCTGCAATTGGCTGATGTAATAGGGATACTATCTTATTTAGGTTTCCCTTCTGGGAGGAATTCACTTGCTGAAAATTATAAAGCCAGCAATCCATCTCTTCTAATTCTATTCTTCCAGAGAAGAAATTGAAGGATGAGTTTTTAAATAAACAACAAAATAAAAGAAGTTGATCATTGTATTTCAATATATACTACGTGGTATCTCAGAGCTTAGTGTAAAGTGATACAGTTTAGCAAAAGGGAAATTTTTGAAAAAATATAATTTTCCACAATATATAAATGCTTATGCTAATATATTATGTTTCTCTTCTCATTTATATTAAGATCACCCCACCAGGAAAGAGTCCATGGTATATTAGAGTACTTGTACATGCATACATACACAACTAAAAATAATTCCCCAAAAATGTGTAAATATGTGTACACTAACATATAGTTTAAGGAATATACTGTAAGATATTCTTATTTGAACTAGAGAATATATTTGCCACACTTCATATGAGGTGATTGTACATTATTAAACATTGTACACCTCATAAAAATAATGTGATTACTGAAGTGAGTTAAAAATCTCATCGTGATTTTTCTTTACATTCACCTGATGATTAAGATTGCTAAATATATTTTCATATCCACCCAATGACCATTTGTATATCTTCATTCAAAAATGTTTATTTGAGAAATATTTCTTTAGGTCTACTATCCATTTTCAAAATCAGACTATTATTGTTACTGAGTTTTGCAGTACTTTGTATGCATTCTGGATGTTCAGCTTCGGACAGTTATCTAGTTTACATACATTTTCTGCAATTTCATTTATAGGTTGTCCTTTCATTATATTGGTGGTTTACATTGCTATACATGAGTTATTTTTAATTTGATATAATTCCATTTGTTTAGCTTTGTACATTTGCTGTGCATTTAGGGTCTTTTCCAAAAAATGCTTGTCCGTCCCAATGTCCTTAAGAATTTCTCTTACTTTTTCATCTAGTAGTTTTGTAGGCTTTGACCTTATTTTTAAATATTTTTTTCCATTTTGAGTAGGCTTTTGTAACAGGTGAGAGATAGGGGCCTAGCTTCATTATTCTGCCTATGGATATCTAATCTTCCCAGCACTATTTATGAAACTGTCCATTCTCATTGTGTGGTCCTAGCACTTTTGCCAAAAACCCAATCAGCTCTGAACAAGCAGATTCTCTGGACTTGCTACTGTGCCCCACTGCTGCATGGGTCTGATAATTACTCTTAGCTCCTTAAATGTTTGATGGAACTCAGTGTGAGTGTGGTTCAAGCATTTCTGTGATGGTCTTTTTATTACAGATTCCATCTTCTTACTTGTTATTAATTAGGATTTTTTATTCCTTCATGATCCAATTGGTGATGTGCATATATTCAGGATTTGTTCACTTTTAAGTTTGTTGACATATTAATTACTCCTAATAATTTTATTTATTTATTTTGTTACCAGAGATTGAACTCACATCCTCACTCTTGTCAGGCGGGTGCTTATGCCACTGTGCTATAGTCCCTTTCCTAATAAGTTTTACTGACTTTTAAAATTTCTGTTTCAGTTGTAATATTTCCCTTTTCTACTCTGATTCCTCTCTCTTTTTGTTAGCTAACCTCATTTAGCCAAAAGTTTGGCTATTGTATATATCTGTTTGAAAAACCAGCTCATTGTTTCATTGATATCTTATATTTATGTTAGTGTCTATTTCATTTGTCCTTTGGTTTGTTTTTAAAATTATTTCCTTTTAATACTTTTGTTTTAGACTTATTCTTCGTATGTATTTCCTTGATATGCAGTAATAGTTCTTTATTTACCCCTGTCTGTGTCTTTTAGTTTTTCATGGCAATGTATCACTGTGTAGTTTAAACTAGACTCAAACTCTTGGTGATCCTCTCACCTCAGTCATCTGTGCACTGTTTCCAGGTGTGCACCATCATGCCTAGTTTCTTTCTGCTTTTTTGATTCAGACATCTATTGCTACAAACTTCCCACTTAGCTCTGTATTTGAATATCTTGCAGGTATTGGTAAGTTGTGTCTCCATTTTTATTTGTTTCAAATTTTTAAGATTCTTTTTGTTCTTTGTATTTTCATTTTGTTAGTCTAGGCTTGCAATAAAAAAAAACTAACGTTTATTCTGGGGAACTGGTATATGCACATAACATATCTTCATCATTTTCAGACCTTTTATCCATCCTTCTCTTACTTCCACTCTTGCCCTAATCTTCTTCCCCATTTCAAAAAGGCTGCCTGCTAGCTTCCTGTCGTGTCTCTGCTATCTTGTTCCTTTATTTATTGATAATTTACATAGTACATATATGAGAAACAATGAGATATTTAACTTTCTGTAGCTGGTTTATTTTGTTTAGCATTTTGGTCTTAATTTTCATCCGTTTTCCTGCAAATGACATACTTTCATTGCTCTATAAGGGTGAACAGTATTTCATTTTTTAAATATGCCACATTTTCTTTATCCATTCATCTATTGACAGACTCTATTCTGTTTCTAGGATTTAGCTACTACAGTTGTGCTGCTATAGACGTAGGTGTGCAGTAATCTCTAGAAGACGGTATCATTCCGGAATACACACAAAAGGTATTTCTGGGTTAAATGAAATTTATATTTCTAATTTTTTGAGGAATCTCCATGCTGATTTCCATTGTAGTTGTGCTGCTTAACATTCCCCCCTGAAATACAAAGGGGTTCCTTTCCCTAACCTAGTCAACCATGACATGTTGCTTTTTGTGCTCACTTCAGTGATCTGCAGAATCTTGTTTTAGACTTGTGTGTGTGTGTTCATGAAGGATATTAGCCAATAACTTTGTTGTTCTTGAGTTCCTATCTGGTTATAGTATCGAGATAACGCTGGCTTCATGAAATGTGTTAAGGACCATGAGATACATCATTAAGTTACTTGAGATTAATTTTTTATAATGTAACCACTAGCAGCTATAAACTTCCCCCTTAGAAATGCTTTCATTGTGTCCCACATATTCTGATGTACTATATTTGTCTTGTCATTCATTTGATTATAAAAAGTTTTATATTTTTGCCCTTATTTCTTTTGTAACCTATTGATCTTTCAATAATGTATTGTTTCCATATGTTTGCATAGTTTCTATGGTTTCTTTTGCTGTTGACACTAATTTCATTCACTATAATCTAACAGGATAGATCAGATTCTTTTAATTCTTTTGTATTTATTGGGGCATGCTTTATGACCTAAAACTATGATCTTTCTTGGAGAAATTTCTGTCTTTGGAACAAAATAACTTACTTTTGATCAACCAAAATTGAAATTGTTTCTTTGCTTATCGGTTGGTAGTTCAAGAGTAAGTTGTTTAATCCTGATGTATTTGCATAATTTCCTAGACTTTTCTTTCTCTTGATTTCTACTTTCTTTGCATTGTGTTTAGAAAAGATACTTGATATGATTTAATTCTTTAAAACATTGCTAAGATTTGTTTGTAGCCTATGAAATGGACATCCTAGAATATGTTTCAGGAATTAATAATAAGAATGTGAATTCATCCATTTTTGTATGGAATGCTCTATAAATGTCTATTACTTCCCTTAGGTCTAACATGCAATTTAATTCTGCTATTTGTTGATTTCTGGTCTGGATGATTTGTCCATTGCTGAAAATAGGATGGGCATCCTGCTATTATTGCATTAGAGTCTATCTCTTCTTCTAAGTTTATTAATATTGTAAATTTAAGTGTTTTGAAATTGAGTATGCAAATTAAAATTTTTGTTTTCTCTTGTTGAGTTGACCACTTTATTATTGTAGGATGACATTTCTTGGCTCTTTTTACTGCTTTTGATTTAAAAATCTGTTTTAGCTGATTTATGTACGGCTGCTCCTGTTTTCTTTTGGATCACAGTTCCATGGAACACCGTATTTTGACTCTTATTTTTCAATTTATATTTGTTTTAGCTGCAAACCATGTATAGTTGAATCTTAGTACTTTTATCAATTAAATTTTATTCTAGTTTTTAATTGGAGAATTTAATGTATTTACATTAAAATAATTGTTAATATTTAAGAGTTTTCTGTAGCTATTTTGTGACTCCTTTATTTAGTTGTTCTTATATACTTTCCTTTTTTGGCATTATTTTGTGGTCTTCCTAAGTGGTTAGGTGATTTATTCAGGCAGTGTATTTTGATTCTTTATTTTTAATTTTTACCTTGTTTGTTATACATATTTACTCTGTAGTTGACATGATGCCATTAAGCTTACAAAACATAATTTGATTGTAAGAAGTGATTTTAGCTTAGAATAGCTTAATATGGTCTCAAATTTAAAGAAAGAACAAAAACGATGAAATATAATAAGAACCTGAACTTTGCATTCTATTCCTTTCTACCTTTTGAATTTTTTATCATATCCCATTTTGAAATCTTCTATTTTGTTTCTCTTAAAATTTATTATCATAGATATTTCAAATGATTTTGTTCACTTGTTGTGCTAAAAATACTGATTCCCATATCTTGTTCCATTCTGAAACTACACATTAAAACCCAAAAGGTCATGTGATATAATTTTTGGGTCTTAATTTCTCACAGATATTTTATCTCTGACAAAATCTTTGAAAACAAGGTTTTCTTTCAATTCTATGATGCATAACAACTTTGAACATAAAGAAGCTTATAAATTCATGATTTTTTCATAGGGGCTGCAAATTATTCAGTGGTTTTTAGTTTTTCAGGTATTTTATGAGAAGAAATAAGAATGACAAATACGGGGCAAATGAGGAAAAAGAAGGCAAACAAGTGTCCCTTGGTAGCAATCCACTCCCACCCAAATCTTAAGAATAAAGTTGTCTATCAACATTTTCTAAAATTACATTTTCTCTCATGTCAAAAGAGATATTTGGGCCATCAGAAGTGAAGTGTTTTATGAAAGTGATTTGAATACATTGGTGTGTGAACAAGCCTCCTGTCAGTCTAGAACCTGCAGACTTTAAATGGATACTCAGTCAATGTAAAAATGTAGTTTGTTTCAAATATATTATGACCATTTTGGCATAAAAAAACTCTTTAGTATACATGACATAATATGTTAATTGTGTTGTCTTCATTTCCTTCCTTAATTATTTTCTTTGCTCTTTGAAAATACACACAAAGGCCCATAAATATGAATGCATGTAAATATGGAATTGGGCAAATAAAAATTTACACAAATTTCATTGCAGGTGGCCTCCCAATCTGCTTGCATGAGCATGAATGAGTGACGTTGAGAAGCTTGCAAAGAATGGCATGAGGTAGTAATGAATTTCATTCTTTTCTTGCTCTTCTTTTGATTTACAGTAACTTTATTTCACAAACACTTCTGTTTGTGAACAATTCAGTTCAAACTAACACAGCTTTCCTACACGGAAGGAAATATATGATTATTTCCTTTGTGAATTGGAGGAATATTTTTTAATAAGTGTGCATGTTTAAAGAAAGTCCCCAACATATGTAAATCTAGAAAAAGATTTCAGTAAATGTTGCTTTTTCTAGTTGTGAATAATCAACTAAGGTAAAAGTTTCTTACAGAGTTTTTGAAGAAATGACGTGTGACACATATACTTTCCACTAGATAAAAAGAAAACTAACATAAATTAATCTCTCTCTCCCTCTGTCTCTGACTCTTTCTCATCTTCTTCCCACTTCTACTCTTCCTTTCTTCTCTCTCTCCCTTTTCTTCTCTGTTTACCTTACTCAACACTTCTTTAAAATGATGTCTTAAAGATGATATTGCTTTTAGTTTCATGGTTCAAAATGGTAGATTTATAAAGACAAATAAAAAAGATAAATATACCAGGGACCATCTGAGAGTAAATTTCTCTTGGGGAAACACAGCACTATGCTGAAAATAAGAAGACTGCACCCCACCACTACCACACACATTTTTATAGTGGGAGAAGCAAGAAAGTTTCTGAAAAAGCAAAAAGATGAATGTGATTCTGTTCGTAGGTCATCTCTGATCTCATATTCCTAGGAAAACAAACCGTTCACTCAAACATGGTGCTTAATACCATGACCTCAGCATAAGCTAATAAGCATGTCACTCTATTCGATCACTGAAAATAAGGGTCTATTAATAAAGTCAAGCAAACCTGTTAAGTTTGTTCTCAGACTTTAATCATTTATCTGATGCTGATTGAAGGCTATCCTTTGGTCTTAATTGACAAAATAACTTTTAATTCATACTAAATATAGGTCAACCGAAAAAAACATGTGCACTTAAAATTTAATATTAAAAACAGGAATATTAAAATACTACAAAATTTAAATGTACAAGGAATATTTGTCCTAAGGTTTCTTCTCAGTGGTGCCTAGAAACACATGGCTCTTTATAAGTGAGAGTTGATGGAAAGGAGATCAGAAGATGCTCTTGTTAAGGATAGATGATCTCAAGGAATTTCCAAATGAGTTAATTGATCTCTACAGAGGAGTGTGGAGACAGAAAGGAGTGTTTAAATATGATTTTCATTTTGGTCAGAGGTCTTTATGTTTTTGTATTTCAGTACATGGATGAATGATACATTTCCTAATATATAATATATGAGTAGGCTAGTAGCAGATGATTCGTATTTACAACTTTCTGAAAAGTACATGTATAAAAATATATAATGGATCTGAAAGAAATTATGGGAATAATTGCTTACAATGACACAAAAGAACAAAAAACTATCTTTACAATAACATGGAAAACAAGTGACAAATTCACTTTGCATTATGAAATAGGGTTACCACATTTGGCAACTGAGAAGATATGTTCAGTGAAAAAAGATGAATAAATTAACTGCAAAGTTTAGTGCCACAATTAATGAGACAGTAATTTTATTGTCCATAAATACTCAGAATAAGAAAAAAAGTAGTAATTTTGAAGAAAAGAAAGTTACACATGTACACATACAGAGTGACAAGAGAGCATAAGTATTTTGTCTTTTTTCCATTGTGTGTATGTGTATTTTGTTTGTTTGTTTGTTTGTTTTGGGTATATCCAAAGTTCTAGAAATTTACTGATGTTAATAGAGATGGAATAATTCAGCTATCTGTTTCAAATGAGTTCTTTCCAACAAGAATGGCTGCACACAATAAACAAGGGCTAAAATTCAGCCTCTGTCTCATTGAAGGATTCTCAATATTGAAGAAAAACTAGATTAACATGGCTTTTTTCTAAAGGTGCTCCTGAAGACTCCTTAAAGACACTATAAAACCAACATCCTTGCTTTAGACATCTGATTTTCTGAATCCAATAACACAAAATTGATCATATTCAGGCTAAACAAATAAGACAAAGAGTGTGATTTTCTTTCAGTTCTTAAAGTCAAACTATCAAGTTTGGTTATTTATTTCCTTATATATGCCAAATAGCCACCTAACAAGTAAGTATATTAGCTATTTACAAACATCATTTTGGTCTAGCTATATTGAATCATCATTGAATTTTGGTATTTACATTTTGAATAGTAAAAATGTTAGTAAACATGATAAGCTCATACTAAATTATGTGTGTGTGGTTCATGTACATTACTTTGATTGTAATTCTAGATTTTCCAGAGATTCTCAGAGTCTTGGAAAGCTAGTAAAACATTAGCTGAATATTAGGTAAAATTTGAGTCATAATGATTACTGTCACTTACCATCAAGTTTTGTTCGTTAACAGACACTAAATAAAGTGCTCTGCACATATTATCTCTTTTAATTCTTAAGGAGCATAATTTGCAGTTGAGTGAAATACGTTTCAGAATGACTGCTTATTTACCAACTTTAGGCATCTAGTAATCATCAAAGCAGAGAACCTAAGTCAGTTCCAAACTTGGCTTTAGTCCCAAATGGAGGTCAATTTTGCAAATAGCTAATATATAGGTATGTAATCTCTGTGAAACCAAGTGCAAAAGGGCATTTTCTGCAAAATGAAACCAAGTGTGATATGGTATGTATGACTTTTCACCAAACTGAAATCTTAATATAAGGTTGGCATGTAGAGAAATAAAAAAGAAAGAAAAAAACTTTACATGTGATAATTGGAAAACCTCCTTTATTTCATTTTTCCATGGATAATATGTTTTCATTTATGAGTATTCACCTACGAATATGAATGTATAAATTATATATACACAACAAATTATATATATACTACTGTATGTATAAACTAACTGTATCACCTGTGGAATATATATATCGCACACACCTGGTCTCACATATACCTTTTCATGTTGTTATTTTGTCCTTTGTTAATATATAAGGAATCTCACTGAGAAATGGCAATTTTAATATAATAAATAAAAGTATACATAGTTTACTAAGTTGTTATTTCTATAGTGTAAACTGGTCTCATGGAGTGTTCCAGTCCTTTCTACAAATTAGGTTAACATAATTCCGTTTTAATTTTTAAACACCTCTATTAATGTGTAGAAGTTTTATTTGGAGACATTCGTAATTCATACTTGTAAGAAATGAAAATCAAAACAAGCAGAGGTATGAAAAGATAATTAACAAGGTAGTATATATTATTAATATTTAAAGAAATGTTTTCCAACTTAATTGAATAAGTATAGAAATAAGCTAAGAGATGATGAAGCTTATTTTTCTGCATTTTACCCTTTGGATTCAAGAAGCAGGGCATGATAGAGAAAGGGCCCGAGGGTACAGTTCTGAATGATAAAGAGGAACTAATTCACCTCCTCATTACAACAGGTCTTTCATGTGTCGACTTGATTCTGTGATCTGAAAACAAAATCTGACTCAGTGAAATATGTCTTCCTCCTAAATGATTTGTAAAACCCCTTCTCTTTTTAATTCACTGTACAATGTTTGACAGAGTAATTTTTGTCCCTGTGTTTAATTTCTCCTTATAGTAAGAAGTGTCCAACTGCATTAGTTTATATCATCTTAATCCAGAGCTGTCTAGCTAAAATGTAACAAGAAGAAAGAGTGACACGAAAAAGACAAAGTGATAAGAGGAAACAACCTTTGTTCTGAAGAATAGCTACTTCTTTTATGTATTCTTTGCATATATTTACTAAGATCTAGGATTTGAAAATTGTGTAAGAGTTTGAGAAGTCATGAAATATGATTCAAAATATCTGGAAATCTATAATATATCAAGACAATTGTGATAACTATGTATTATAAACCTGAGTGCTGCTGATGGGAAATCCTATATAGGCATAACACAAATAATATGTGAGGGAATGGCTATGTTATTTAGTGTCATCATTTTATTATCTGACAACCACATATTTTATTCCATATATACAATGTTATTTATCATTGTACCTTACTATATAAAAGGAGAGTGCATTCTAAGCATATAGAAAAGCTAAAATAGCTATTCTTGATTTTCATCTAAATATATTTTTAGAAAGTCTAATTTTCATATTTTCTAAGTGTCTTAGTTACTTTTCACTTGTTGCTGAGACAAAATACCTGATGCCCAAAATTAAGGAAGGAAAGGTTTATTTCTTAGAGTTCTCGGGGGTTTCTGTCCACCCTCAACTGACTCCAAGGCAACGTAGCCTGGTAGGGCAGCCATTCATGGCCACCACAACAGCAAGACAAACTAGCAAGACAGAGAGAGCAAGAGAGGGAAGATATGCCTTCCTCCCACCCTTACACTTTATGTGAGCTCCGACCCTGGGCGGGTGCCACACTCACATTGCCAATTCCAGAGCTAGACAACAAACCAGTGATGTATGCCAGACTCAGCCCCATGCAGATTATGTGAGGCCTTGGAGGGGACACAGGACAAATCCATACACTAAGGAACTATCTATTATTCTGACTTTTAACACTAATTTTAAAGCAGAGTAAGACATGCTTTAGTGTCTGGGGGATTCTGAAACATTTGGACATTTTCTTTAGGAAAATTATAATTGTTTTCTCTAAAAACAAACAGGTGGCAATTCTAAGGTTAAAGTACCTTTGCATATATTTAAGCGAGTCTTGTTTTAAAATAGTCTAGTTTCAAATAAAATTTGCAAAGTTAACATATCATTTTTCTAACAAGTGCAAAACACTTAGGTCTCCTCACTATTAGCGCATCTCTTCACTGTGAGACATTTGTCAGGCATATTGATCTCATATTTATGTGTTATGACATTTATGTGTTACATAATAGACTTCGGTATAGAATACAATTGTCCTGTTTCTGGGTCAATTCCTGATAGCATGTTCATTTAGTTGTCATGCTCCTTAGGCATCTATGGACTGTGAGTTTCTCTAACATGCCTGGTTTTGATGACACTGACCACCCTGAGGAATATTGGCCAGGCATTTCACAAGATGCTGTTGTGGAATTCATATGAAATTTTCTTATGCCTATATAGGGTTTATGAGACTTTGGAAGGAATCCCACTATCAATAGACCATTTGAAAGTTATATGCTATCAATCAGGCTTATTACTGTTGGTCTTGACATTGCCTACCTGGAGGAAGTAGTGTTTCTAAGTTCTCACTCCTGTAAAATTTCTGTTTTCCTTTCCCTGATGTACTCTTTAAATGGAAACCTCCACTGCAGCCCATGTTTGCAGAATGATACCTTTCTTCTGCTCATTTGAGGGCAAAATACCTACATAATTGTTTGGATCCCTGCACACAAGTTTATTTCCTACTCTCCCTTTTATGGATATAAATGAAACCTCAGTTAAATAACTCACATTTTATATTTTGGGCTACAATATGATACCATGTTATTCGTCTTTTTTGCTAACTGTGTTCAACTTTTGATCACTGCAAGCTTCCTTGGTTTACTCCTATGTCCTTTCGATGTCCCCTCTTTTTGTTTTATCAGCACTTAACTTTCAGCTATACAAAGTGCTTCAGGTTCATATTTTGTATATCCTCCCCATGCTTTAGTGTCAGCCCTTCTCCAAGGACAGGGATCTAGTTTTGAACCCTCCAATTTATATAGTGAGTGAGTGGATGCACTGATTTGTAATATTTCTGAAGGGAATTAATTGCATTTTTTGAAAGTCTGAAAAGTCCCTAAACCAATATCAAAGACTGCTTCTGCTCCAATTTAGAAAAGGTTGTGTGAATTCGTATGCATTTATTTTACTCTCTACTTAACTTCATTCTTAGCAATATCATTTTCTCATCTTCAATTATTTTTTACTTTTATTCAAGGTGCCTCCTTTTTTCTATTTAATAAAAATGTACAGAAAGCGCTTTAAAGTCTTTGTAAAAAAGGCCTTACTAGCTCTACTGTGCTCAAGTTTTCTGTCAAAGATATTGACATAGAGCTGCAGTTTAATATTCCAGTAATGCAAATGGCTTGGTTTAAGGCATATTACATTTGCTTTTCAAATAGGTGTCCTCTTTTCAAATACAATCCAGCTCAAGTGTATTTGAAGTCTAAGAATTGCAGACATTACATCTACTGGCTTAATGGTAAATACAATTATGGCGAGCAGTACATAGAAAGTCATCTAAATTTTTCCCAAAACATGAAAAATATTTCAGCAATGCATTACAGTTTTCTACAAAGCTCTACAATAACAATCTTTCCCCCAATAGCATACCAAGATTTTATTCAAGTGAACCAAGCTCGTTTCACTTTATAGAAGAAGACAACAATAACACAGATTGTTTAAAACTCAAAGGTCACTTTAAAGTCACAATTTATACATACTGACAAATCTCCTTCATGCTGGCCATTCATATTTTATGAAAGTGTTTAAAAGAACTCTGCACTGTCTGAAGTGAATGACTGCTCTCTCCCAGCACTAAAATATTAAAACAAAAAAAAATTAAGATCCCTGAATTTTCTGCTAGGAAACCAGCAGTTTTCCTTTTTTATTTTAAAGAGAAAAAACAATAAAAACAATGATGCAGCATTTCAAAACAAGACAGTAGGAAAGTAACAATGCTTAATACATTGTGTCTTGTTATCTTCAAAGTAACTACTCATAAGAATCAGGCATGAAAAACTGATCAAACAATGTAGGCACAAACCTTTCTTTTCAATGAACTCATAGAAACTAGTATAACTATCTTAACTATCTTGTATATATTTGTATTATTTTCCTTTTCCCTTCCTTCTTTTCTCCTTTCCCCCATCCCAGTTTCTCTTTCCTTTTGAATGGCTTCTGCCCATTTCATAATATCTATTGGACATTTTGGATCTTATTTACTCTTTCAGCTTCCCACACTAATGAGACAATATGATGTTTACACATGTGAGTCTGATTTATTTCACTTATAAGTGTGGTCTCAAGCTGCATCCATTGACCTATAAAAGTCTCCAGTTTATCCTTGTTTATAGCTGAGTAGTACCCTATTGTATAAAAATACCACATTTTTTTTATCCATTCCTCGGTTGACGGGCATTTCGGTTGCCTCCAACTTTTAACTGTTACAAATTGGGCTGCTATATATATATATATATATATATATATATATATGTGCACATATATGTCTGTGGTATGATGCCTTTAATTCTTCTGGGAAAATACTCAGGAGGGAAATAACTGGGGCAAACTGGATCTCTAATCCTAGTTTTGTTTTAAGGAATCTCCACAGATTTTCACAGTGAAACCAGCATTCTTGAAACATCACAAACTTGGTAGTCTTCTCTTTTGGAATACAACATTAACAAAACAGAAAAAAACCCTAATCTTGTCATTCATTTCAGAAATTAGAGCCTAGTGTTCAACATAATCTAATTGAAAGGTAACATGACAGTGTCTTCTGATCTTGTGAGTGTGATCACGCATGTAGGAGTTGTACCCACATTTCTCTGAAGTATGGGAAAGCTCACTTTAAATTAAATAAAAAATAGTTACTCCTATAAGACTAGATGAGAAAGGTACAGGATGATCTCACATTCATGGAAATACTAGTTTGTGTATTTTTACTGCTCATTTTACAATAAACTTCTCATCATTTAACTTGCATCATTAACTAAATGGTAGCACTCTCAAATAGATAAGATTTGTTTTAACATAAAGAAAAGAATATATTGACTACTTGACACATTTTTATAAATTAGCATGTTTTTAAATTTTAAAATGAAAAAGGACAAAAACAATGATGCAGAATTTCAAAACAACATACTAGGAGATTAACAATGGCTAGTATATTGTATATTGTTAACTTTAAAGTAGTTGCTCAGTTGACTAGATTTAGGCATGAAAAAATGATCAAATAATGAAAGCACAAACAGTTCTTTTTGATGGACTAACAGATTAGACCTCCAATCCTAGTTTTTTGAGAAATCTCCACACTGATTTTCACAGTGATTGTGTCAATGTAGCACACTATTTTGCCATTGTCTATATAATTCTTATATAACTCATATATGAAATACATAATAAACACACGCACATATATATACACACACACTTACAAATATTTAATTAGATTCATGACCTACTATAGTAGCAATTTGTTGTGGAAATAATAAAAAACTCTGGTTTTTGCTTCTCTCTGTCACACATATTTTGGACTTTACAAATGGATTTCTAGTTATGATATCCATTGCCTAGAATATCACTTCATTTTCCTTAATTTTATTCAAGAATCTCAATATTTGTTGAAATCTTTTTCTTACACTTATGTATTTATTATCTGCCATGCCACATTAGATTAATTACATGTAAGAGATGTCTTATTATTAAGCCCCATTATCTAGAATAATGCATAATTCAACTTGGTACTTGCAATTAAGATATAAAAATCAAGAATGTATTTTCACTGAATTCAAAACCTAAGCAGAGAAGAGAGCAAAGTAAATAGATTATTTTTAAAAATTGAAATAAGCATTGTGTTAGTAAATGTAGACTGTTATAAGAGAACAAAGTTTTGAAAACAGAGTAAAAAGTTATATTAAAGTGATTTTTTTAAAAAGTGCAAAAAATGTTAATTTGAGCTTAATGAACTTATAACTTATCAATTATTACCTCCACAAAAATTGTCCAGCTCTAATTCCTTTCTCTAAAATGCCAACATAGCTGATAATTCTCTTGTGTTTTGTGTTATCTATATCTACTTTCAGTATTTTTTTCTTCTGTGTTGTAAGTCGTATAAAACAATATATGACTTCTTTTTGCTTTGTTTCCAGTGCTTTTCCAGTCCACTTCCATATATGACTTTTAAGGTTTTACTTTTGCCTAAATATGTTGAACTTCTAGAATATCTGTGCCATCCTTTTTTAAATTAATTACCTCACATTTTATGATTTTAAATTGTGTAGCAAATTCCAGGTTTTCATTTAATGCTTTCAACATAGTTTGTGTCACTATTGAAAACCTGTCAATCCTAAAAGAAATCTGTATTAGCTTATTTATTCAGAATTTATTTCATAGAAGTGCATGACATTTAAAGTTGGTAAATGCTTTCTCACTGATGTAGATTTAAAAAAACTCAAAATATATTATCTGAGTACCCCAAAGTACATTTCAACTATTGCCCAAATGCTACCAATCCAGACTATTTATACTGAGGGTCACATCTGTGTGAGAGCCTCACTTGTGACCACTGTTGTTCAGAGACAACACTTTAATTTTCTTTCTTTTATTTAAATCTCCTTTTTTCCTTTCATCTTTTATCTAAAGCATTTTTTGGTTAAATTAACACTGGGTATTTATTGCCAATTTGCTCTTTTGTTTCTTTAGATGTTTGAAGAAAGCTTTATGGTAAAAGTAATTTCTGTGACACTTTTTACATTGAGTTTTACCTCACAAGATTGCTGACCTGAAGCCCAGCTCTTTGTCATTTGAAGTTATAGCTTTGTATACCCACCCAGTGCAAACAGAGTTCTTACATAGGGAAAAATCCACTTAGTCATAAATTCAGTACTACCATCCAGTCTTGCAGATTGCAGTGTGCTCTAGGTCCTTTCTGCCATGAAAAGTGTCAGAATTCACAGAAAATTTGAATCTCTCCACAATTTTTTCCCAGAGGGTTTGAGTGTTAGTAAAAGGAGAAAGGGAAAAAATACAGAAGAGTGAAGACTCTGACTGATGAACTCATGGTCTCATAGAAACATGCTGAGAAAAGTGGTTTACTGTGTTCAATATATTGTCATCTACCATCAGCTTCTGAACATTGTATTTATTAAAGATAGATACTTATTTTTCCTTTACAAAAAAGAAGAATACCATTTTAGGTTCAGGCTCAACCTATCAATAAGTGATAAGTAATTACATTATGACAATGAATGCATCCCTTTTTTTATGTTTCAGTGAATTGCCAGACTATTCTCTGAGTTTTCTGGGAACTTTTCCAGTGTAAAACCAATAATAAATGTAAAGTTCATGAAGATAAATCTTCATGCCATCTACACTGAAGAGATATGAAAGTAGATGTTGTCAAAGTAGAAAAATCTTTAGAGAGTAATTAACTACATACCTTATTTTTATTCATTTACTTCTGAAATATTAAAGCTAGTCTTGCATAAGGAACATTGTGCTATGTTCCAACAATGAGATTATGTCGCTTTGGTAACATTTAAAAGGTTTCATGTAGATGGTGCTGCTTCTTTAGTGTGGTTCAAGCCCTATAGAGAAAAATCAATGCAATAATTTGAAACCATATTGGAATTACAAATAACAAATGTATATGTTATGCTTTTAATAATGCAATTGCTTAGCTGTAACTACCCAGAAAGTTCTGGGGAAGATCATGAGTCCCTATCAGAGAGCAAGACAGTAAGAACAAAGGTGCTAATTTGTGAGGAGATAATTTGCAAAGAGAGAAGGAGAACCAGAATGACAGTAGGAGTGTAGATACAAGCAGAATGTCAGACAGTAAAATAATAATAATAATAATAATAATAATAACTCAATAGACCTTTGTAGATTTGCTGGGTGATTGAAAAACAGAAATAACGCACATTTAATGAGCACATGGTAGGCTGCAATAGGCAATCAGCACGATTTTCCTTTTTCATACTTTAAGATAATGCTACTGCATATATAGTTTTTCTGTTTTGTGAATATAGTTTACTGGATCCAGAAGGGATGTGTTGGAATGGTCTCAAATGAGCATATTTCAAAGTTTTCTGTCTTTTCTTGAGAGAAGTTGTAGGTTATGTGTGAGATATCTTACTTCTTTCCAAAAAGAACTGAAGCACCATCAAGTACCACCCTCCTGGGGATTCCCCCTTACTTGAGATAGGGTGAGGTTACAACCCAGCAGTAAGAGACAATCATGCTATAACGTGTTCCTGGAGAGCTGTGTAATTGAAGAGGAGAAACAGTCAGTCAGGGAAATATTTGAGGCAAGTTATTTTTAAAACTCAGAGGCCAAAATTTGGAGAGAAGAGGAGTATTATGATTATGCTGATTGTTGATGAAAATAAGATTCCTTAGCTTTAAAACTATAGAGAAGTTGTGATATGGCGCTGTTTGAAACTTTTAACTTTAAAACTATACAGAAGGTGTGATATAGCACTGTTTTGAAATAAACCCAAAAGTGATTCAGGAAGCAGGTTCAATGACTAATAATCAAAGTTAAGCCTCAAATACACTTTTCTCTTCACACCAATTTCATAACCTCCTGAGATAAATCATAGTTTATTATAAAGTTGGCAAATAACAGTGCACGCTGGGAGATACAGAAGAGATTAGCTTTACCTTTTTATTAAATAGCTGGAGGCAAATGGAAGTCATACTGTTTCAATAAGCTACTAGCTCAAAAGATAGCACTGGAGTAGCATCAAGTACCCATCCCCCATGCACATATACTAATAATGCAGGATGGAATCTCATTAGTGTTTACTTTCCAATGCAAAGTCAGGTGGAAAAATCTGCACCTCTCAGCAGACTTTCTAGAAGCTTCTCTGCATCAGTAATGAAGAAATTTTTCCATAAGATTTATGTAAAAACGAATAATGTGTCTATTCTAATATTCATAGTTCCTACAAACTCTTCAGTCTTCCAGACTTGAGATTCAGCTGAGAAACTTTGTTTCCATCCAATTTTTGGAAAGTAGTGTGCAGCCTTTTATGTGGACAGTTTTTCTCTGCTTTTTCAAAGAATGCAATTTTTAAAAAGGTAGAATAAGCTATCTCTTTTTCGATAGAAGTAGATACAGTTATAAATTGTATATGCATATGTATGATGTTAATATACAGTGCTAGAACTGCATATACCATACACATTGTTTTAATGCACAACGCTGGGGCTTTTGTGTAAGGCTGTTTGAGGATCTTAACAGAAAAATCAATGTAGTATCTACATGGACTATGAAAGTAGAAGTTTTACAGCTTTGGAAAGGGTGTTCTACTGAAGTGTTCAGTATTCATTCCGGACAACCTTATTATATTTTGAAAATCTTGATTTTTTAACTCTAACCTAACCTCTACCTCACCCAACAAACAACCAATCAGTGTAATACACAAACTTACTGCATTTATAATGGCAATGAAATCATAAAATAGCTAAAAATAAAATAAAAAATATTCGCAAGAGTTATGATGAGGAAATTTTTGTTATTTTTGATGCAATATTTACAAGAGTTATGCAGAGGACTGTTTTTTATATTATGTAAGAAATAAGTGTATCTAAATAAATGTAATTATATATTGTGTTTTTTGTGAGAAAATCAAGAGTACCAAAGATAATCAAAACTCATGAATTAATCTGAAAGTTTAGTGCAATCATGATAACAATTGCATCAGATCTTAAAAGATAAAATATGGGGCATAATTAAGTTATATTTTATTGGTAGGCAAAATTTTTATTGAAAGCTTTCTAGTTTTATTGTTCTAAATTGGCATATGTAAACTGCATATCTGTGAAATATGAAATTTGGTATATTTTGACATATGTAAAAAAGCTTTAGAAGCTGCCTTAACAACAAAAAAAAGAAAGACTCATTTGTCAATAAATTTGCAGAAATTTTCAGCAGTAATTTGCATTTCCAGTATTCAAAGATGCTTATTAATGGGCAATTTAAAAATATTTCCTTCATACACAAAATTGAGATATTGTGTATCAAATTGTATGTGTGTGTATATTATATGTATAAAATGCATAGTGTTTAGTGCATTGGTTTTAAGATTTCAAATGTTAAGCTTATTGTCATTTTTATAAGAAAACTTGATGTTTTGATTTTAGATACTCCAAAGTTTGACTTTAATAATTAGCTTCACTTTACAGATTAAACTGACTAAATTACTATAATTAGACCATAAGCCCTCTTCATCAAATTTGCATGACCAATAAGAAAGTTAAAATAGCCTCTTGTATGGTAAGAAAACATATATGAAGGCCATTTTTGAGCTGTGAGAAATGAAAGTTAATTCAAAATGCATTTTTGCACAGTTTGGGTTCATTTATACTGCTAGCAGTGTCAAATACTATAGAGTTCTTCCTTATGACTCTTTAATATAATGAAATACAAGAACTTATTTTTTAAACCCACTTCCTTCTTCCTTATTTTCTTCCAGACATAAAGGCTTTAAAGAATTCTCATCAGATATGGCACAAAAATAGGGTTTTTAGAATTAGAACACAGAGCAACAGTAATATGTTTAACAGAAGTCTCTCACTAACTAGAGATAGTATAGAATAAAAAACAGTTAGAAAATCTTTTGCCTTGAAGCTATACTGGTGCACAAATTGTGATTACTCACAAAAGAGAAAAGTGATGTATTCTAATCACAAGACCTAGTAAGTCTGTCTGCCATTACTTTGACAATGTGTCCTTTAGGTATGAGCCCATGCTTATACATACATGTGTGTGCAAACAGTTTAACATCAACTCTCTTTTTGACAATAATATTTCCATTCCCCAGAAGAAATGCACGAGGTCAGGAGTCCTTACCATCTTACTCTCTCACAATATGCCTGAATGGTGTTACTATGCATTTGTTTTAGTCCCTGTATCAGTTGCCCATTGATATAAAGGGAATGTAGCCCCACACCTGAAGAAGGCCCTTAATTTTTGATTCATAAAATAGGCAGGCTCAGAAGCCTAATGTATAATTACCAAAATTTAAAGTTTAAGTGTAAAGAAATGGGTTACCTTTAACATTGAAAGGAAATTGTCTCTTTTTTCTCCCTTTAGCAATGTATGCTTTACTCTTACCGTGTGCTCTTTATTTAGTATTAGGGATGTGGCTTTTATTTTCCCCTCTTAGTTTTCTGTAGTCAATTTCTCTGTATATTTTACGAATTGATTCTCTTTTTCTGTATCAGCCCTGGTGGTTCTATAAAGCATTGGATTTAGCACAAACCCAATTAAAGCCAGTCTAATTAGCTATGATTCTTTATATTCTGTACGAATTATACTTGCTTTTATGCAAAAAGGCACTGCATATATCGTCTCAAGACTTTGTCCTTTTAGGGCATGCACTTTCTCTTTTTGCTGGAATGTTGGTACTAGTATTTTCAGTCTTTTTATTTTCCTTTTGTTTGCATAATATGCATGACTCAATGCCAAGCTTCTTGGCTACAGAAAGCAAATAATCTGCTTTGTAATGACAACACAGCCCTTTCTGAAAGGGTTCAAGAAAATACTTTCCATGGCAAATGAACAAATAACCTGTGAAACTCTCCACAATTGAATATTATTAAGTCGAACAGGCTTATTAAGATTCATAAAGCAATTAGAAGTATTAGGCTGAATTCTTTTGTCAGTTTCTTATGCTTGTCCTCACATTAAAGTCAATGGGAGCTGGATGCTTTTGGCTGTGGGCAAAATGTAGTCCATTTTGAATAAGAATAGCATCTGCAATTATACTAGCTGAGATAAAAATTAAAAGGTCCATCAATTCTCATGCTTCAGAGCGTAAGATTATAACCAGATGGTGCCAGAAAGTTTCTGCCGGGCATGATGACTCACTAATGGACAGGTGCATTATGACAATTTTCATTTGGCCTCCCTCCCCACAATGTCTCACATACATGCAGACGTGCCAAACACAGGCTATCCAGACAAATGGGAGGCTCACATTGTGCCAGGGTGAAATCCTTCCACGACCTCACAATAGTGAGACTGAGAGATCCAGGCAGGTGTGGAATATTTCAACAAAATATTCTGAATTATCCAACTCAATAGTAAGCACTTATTATCTGGTTTAAACTGGTTGCATTTTTTGTACTAGTGATCTGGCAATTTACTTTAAAATACATAGGGAAGTCATACTGTCATCTGAAAATACATCCTGGGTGAGAAGATCAAGTTAATGGGGCTTAGAAAAATCTAAATTTAGATGGATCTGTGATTAATTGATATCAATTAATTGACATGTATTCATTAAACACACACTAGTATTTGTGTACTGTTCAGGTTTATGAAAAGTATAAAAGAAGTATATAAATCACACAATATGTTATTAATAATAACTGTCTATAAATTCATTGGTAGTCCAGAGAAAAACTGTGAACTGATAAAATAAAGGTTCCTAAATTTCTATATGATATTTTATAATGTAATATAAAAGACTACATTGGATTGACCTTTAATATCAAAGAGATACAAAAGTATAAATTATATAAATATGTGTGTATTTGCATATATACTTGCATTTGTAAAAGACTACTAAAAAGTTAGAGGATTATTGCTTTCACATAAAATTTAGTAAATAAAACCTCAGATTTATTTATTTTAGTTTTTAAAAGCTCCATAAAATTTTGCAGTGCATAGTTTTGCTAAATTAAGTAATATTATTGTATATTTCCTAAATTTTATATTATAAAGCTAATTTTAAATCTTCCTTGTATTAATATTTTTAGGCTCCAAACATGCTGAGGAAACAGTAAATATATATATATATATATATATATATATATATATATATATATATTTTTTTTTTTTTTTTTTGTCTTTTTTGAGACAGGGTCTCGCTATGTGGTTCAGACTGGCCTTGAGCTCATTTTGTAGCTCAAGCTGGTCTCAAACTTGCAATGTTCCTCCTGCTTCAGCCTTCCAAGTGCTGGGATTACAGGTGTGCACCACCACACCTGGCTAGGAAACAGTAAATATTATGTTTGGGAAGTCAACTGAACCTCCTTTTATTAGCAGGTTAGTATTAATCTGATTTTTATTTTAAAAAGTTAGGTATTAAAGAAAGATAGTTATATACTCTTTTATTTTGTCCCCCTCTGCCAAAAAAATCCTTACCTTAAAACATATAGAGTGGCATAGTCACAGAAAGTATACAAGGTTTCTTAGTCAGTTCTATCATTGCTGAGAAAGTTTAGGTGATTTCAGATCATAGAGACATGATGATAAAGATGATTAGGGATCATCAGTCTTTGAAAGTGTCTTTACCGAAATGTTTCAAAAGAACATTGCAATTAGAAAATATTTCTGTGTTTTATGCTATCATGTCTCCTTTGTACCTTTATAAATGTAGGTTCTATTTGGCATCTCCACTGATAGCAGCCTATTTTTATCACAACTGAAGATTTGCTTTTGATGTTGCTATTTCTCAATTAACTTCATTAACTAGGCCAGAAATGTGGTGGTGGCATTTTCAGAGTCTTTCCAGTGCCATATATATTTCAGTCTAAACTGATTCCTGAATTTGTTTAACTATGCTGTATTTATGGTGAAGAACTTTGTGTCATTTGTATTCCTTCCTGAAGTCTTTGTGAAGATTCGGTGCTTTCTGGTACCACATACCAACATCAACCAAAATATTTTGTGACCATGTCTTCTAAAATGGAATCCCTTTTCCATTTTAACCAAGCATTTGCTACACATTGTGGCTGTAACTTCTGTAGTTTGAGATGTGATAACAAAAGTAGCAAACATTTCTCTTTTTAAGTTTTTATTAATACTTGTTTGCAGTACATAATGATTACATTTATAATGAATTTATGCACACACTTAATATATTTTAATTCTATTTTTTCTCCCCCTCTCCCATTCCTCCTTTTGCCCTCCAATTCTTCTTCTCCTTTCTATTTGTAAAAAGCTCTAGAGATGAGGGAAAGAAGGGATATAAAAAAGATTTCTCTTCTTTTTTTTTTTCAAAATTTCATGAGGATACATCCTATAGTAGATCTTAGAAATCACGCATAGACTCTTTCCTCAAATTGAGAGCATTCATCTTTTAACTGAAAGGAAGCACTTTAAAGCTTCTCTTTGGTGTATCTGAATTGCTAGCAGCTCTACTATTGGGCTTTGAGAGCAGTTATAAAGGAAAATAAGGATTGTACCCAGGCTCTGTGTACCCTGACTGTCAATCCGATAACAGTTTACTAAGAGACTAATGGGTGGGCAACATGTACTGAAAAAATATTTTGGACACAGCATGGTAGTGCAAGATTTCATCACATCACTTATAATAGCTTGCAACTGAGTGCTTATGAATTGTTATTTCTAGAATTTTCCACTTAAAATTTTTGCACTGACACTGATTGTGTATAACTGAAGCCTAAACTACAGAAAGCTAAATAAAAGGAGAGGGAGCAAGTGCGGTCTC
The DNA here is from genome assembly GCA_004363535.1 of Dasyprocta punctata. NCBI lineage: Eukaryota > Metazoa > Chordata > Mammalia > Rodentia > Dasyproctidae > Dasyprocta > Dasyprocta punctata. The sequence goes on along the minus strand of RJWM01028238.1, from coordinate 2,725 downwards.
AGTCCTCCATATAAATTTTTATGATTGAGGTTGGCGTGGCAATGGCGGCTGCAGGTGGCGTGGCCTCTAGCGAAGCCTAGAGGATGTGCGGCTCAGCCCTGGGTCTGGGGTTTGTCCCTGCTTGCTGAGGCTCGGGCCAGCTCTCTGGGGATGCAGACAACAGCGATTTCGGTCAAGCTCCAGGTCAACCCACTCTAGGGCCACTACCAGACCGGATCCAGCAAGTGCACAGGTATGAGACTGCTGCTTTAGCGTTCCTCCCGGAGAAGCACAGAGACTTTCGGAAGTAGTCAGTGGGGCACTCTAGGCAAGGTGATTTCATAAAAAATGTGGAGCAGAAGACAGATGCCCTGGGGGAAACAGTCTCTGAGCAAAGCAGTCACTAAAGACAAGACTCACAGTTCTGTCTTTAATACTGAGATGGTGCACGACAGAACTGCAGAAGAACTAAAACAGATCTGGCAGGTTTCACAGCAAAGGATCCAGTCTGTGTAGGCTTTCCTATACAGAAGTTTGATTTGATCTGGAACTTGGCTCAGCCCTGTCCAACATTTCTGTTAACGCTGTCACGCAGGGAAGATTATGAGTTCTTTAATGGACAATGGCCAGGTACTGAACTCCGGGTCATTGCATTTATAAATAATCAGACCTGAGGGGACCCCGCAGCCCTCTAGTTGACTTTGTGTCACTTTCCTGAATTTAAGGAAGAAAAGGGCACAGTACTGATGACAACAGAAGTGGATTCCACTTTTCTAAATGTTGCTGAGGTACAGTGCAGGTCTTCTATGCCACTGATGGTAAAGAGACCTATGAGTTAAAAGATGCACATTGTTTGATAATCTAAAAACTGACAACAACAAAAAATATTTGTTTTTATTTGCTATCTTGAAATATCTTCTTAAAAATGCAGAGTAATTCTGCTTGAAATAACTCATTTCTGCCTATTATCACCTATTATTGCTTAAAATTTTTCCTTGAAAGAAATCTAATTATTTGCAGATTTCAATATTTAGTTCTATTTAGCCTCTTGGAGACAACAATTTTTTTCTTGTTGATAATTGCAGTCCTTCAAATATTAACAAACATATTTGAGCATCTCATAATCCTTTAAATATTTCTATACATCCTGTCAAGATGTTCTACTTTATCAAGGCAAGTGTGGTTTTTTTCTATTTAAATGGAGATCATTTAATTAGAAATGCAACTTCATTTGTTTTTTGATCACTATGAAATGTAATTACTTTCCCTCTTATAGGTCATTAAAATTTTATTAATGTGGCTTTTGTTTGGATTCACATACTGAGAAGTCACTTGATGTTTTAACTTAGGAGCTCAATGTCCCAACATTGCTGTTTCCCCCATCATTCAAGGTTCTTTCATACAATGACAACACAAAGTTGATGTTTAATTGAAACCTTTACATTATTTATGTAAAATTTACCTTATTGGTTTCACTTTAGTATTGTAGTTTGTTGGGTTCAAATTAATTTTTTGTAATCAATCACATAATTTGTTCTGTTATTTTCATTTAACATTACAATTTAAAATCTGGATTTCATGCATTGACTTTGGGAACAATGTTGCTGTGCTATATTTTTAACAAACTCCATGGTTCTTTGATGCATACCCCTTTCCTATGTATTCCTTTTCTAAGGATTCACAGTGGCACAACATCCTTTAATCTTGATTTTCAAAGACTCAATTCTACTGCTTTCAATTTACATTGTTCTACCATCCTTAAAATGTTTTGAATTGTCAGATTTAACTTCCTTACTCATATTGTGTGAAACTCAAATTTTCATGTGTTAGGGAGATAATCATGGAATAAAAAGACAAAATTTGAAAATAAGAATATATTCGATCATAGGTTGGAAAATAAGTAAAAGAAATATTGGAATAAATTGAAATGTTGACATTTATTATCTATTCTTTATCCTTTTGATTATTGCCAATTCATAAACATCAGATGTGGTGTTTACCAATAGTATATTGAGTATTAAAGATGTACAGAGAGGTGTTGGACTTAGGGTATACTAATATGTGCAGCAACAATAATGTGACTTGAAAAATATACTATAAATCATATTACTGTAACTCAAACTTAAGTCTTATTTTCTTAAATTCTGAAAGAATGGTTTGTTTTGTCAGAAAGGGAAACTAAATGGAAAATAACGAATCAGGCAAAGTATCAGTTATGTATGAATCTAAATAGTCCATGCATTCTGAAATATCAAAATATCAAAAACCTCAACCTATACTATCTTGAAGACTTCAGATTTCTGTCACATTTAAAATAAACCAGTCATCTATATTTCACTGATACTAAAACTCAATTAACAGTATCATAAAAATATGATCTTAAAATTTTAGAAACTGTTACACATACTTTTGCTAAATCCACATTGCTATAAAGTTTGGGAAATAATTTCAAATACATTATTCTAGAGCAGAAAGTGTATTTTTGTATTTTTGTGTGAGAAATGGTTATTAATAGACTTGTTCTCTCTTAATTATGTGCTGTGGAAATGTCTCACATGGAAAAAATGAAGGCAGACTGATTAAACCTATTTTTAAACATATTAAAGGAAGATTTTCTCAAAAAGAAAGTAATGTTTTAACCTAGCATAAAAGTTTGTATTTCTGATAAGAACAGATACTACACTTGATCTTAGCCAAAAGGCCGAGAAAAGATGTTCAACATCAATGGTCATTCGGCAAATGCAAA